>LOEQ01000558.1:191908-208350 GCA_001685075.1 Bramus lutescens | reverse complement strand
AGATAGATAGATAGATAGATAGATAGATAGATAGATAGATAGATAGATGAAGAGTAGTAGAAGAGGACATCCCTATACCAACCTCTGGTGTGCCTATACATGCCTATACATGCACACACACACACATACATCACAGTATAAACACATACATACATACACCACAGTATACACATACAGTGCACACACATACACACACATACACCACAGTACACACACACACACCACAGTACACTCACACACCACACACACATACATGTGTGCACATGCACAGATTAGTACATTTACATATACATATGCCTCACACATAAATTATTGAGCAGCTATTGGCTAGGTGCCCATTATATAAAGACTGTAGTGCTGATACAGTCATGTCTGCTCTCACAGTCCCTTTATTTTCAGTGTCATCCTAGTCTGAACACATGAGTGACATTCAAAAGATTAAATCATCTCAAGATGTTTTTGCATGAAATCTGAATACAGTATTTTAATCAAATGAGGTTATTTCATATTTTGGTTATCAACAGTATTTTTTAAAATCACACAGAGTCACATCAGCCTAGAAAGTATTTCTTTTGTAGCCAACAGGGTGCTCATTTTCCATTTCCTTGTTTGTTGGGATTTAACACGATCCTTACTACGATTCACAAACTTGATGTGTCAAATAGGAGAACAATCTTCCTACCTTCAGGTTGTTACAAAAATAATATCTTCAATGCACAGACACACAGCACAGCTCTGGAAAGTGGGAATAGGTGAGACAGGAGCTAAATGACCTATGGACTGCTGTCCTGACTAGGTCTGCACCCCTAACCTGAAAAGGTTCTACTTGCGGGTGGACATTGCCATTAGGCGAAGTCAGGACCAGGTCCCAGTGGACGCAGAGACGCCTTATGTCACTTATATTGTTCCACCTCAACATTTGCCATTTGGTGTATTCCTAGCTAAGTCTCACCCATTAGTGAAGAGCTTTAGCAAAGTACATTGCTTCACAGTTTGCTTCTACTCTTACCCCACCATTTATCCTTATCTTCCCTAACATAAGAAAGTAAGAAACCACAAATACTAGTTACATAACCAAATGGATGTTTACTCTCCTCCTGCTGCTTGCTCATAGCTAGAGGAAATAAGATGCTGGGTAGGAGAATAATATTAAAGATACTTAGGTTGCTTTTAAAACTCAGGGAAAAGACTAGTTTGTGCCCTTACATGATACAGCTTGTTACAAAAATATTATCTTCAATGCACAGACAATAAGAAGGCTTCTTCCAGACTTTCCCAGAGGGACAAGACAATAATGGTCTCCTGGGTTCCATAGCAGCAGCTCTGGTTGCTTATTAAGCAGAAACTGTCATTTTCAAGGCTATAAATTTTCAAACTGAGCGATAAAAATGTACACGGTGTATACACAACTTTTGTGTTTACAATCCAGAGACATGATGAAGAATTTGGTGACGTTTTGTACTTTATTTGGTAGAGTGTTTTTGATGCATCTGAAACATGCGCTACCATACTTGGGACTTATTAAGCTTACAGTGGTGGTTGTAGTCTTTGACTACCCTGGGAGTAGTTTTCATGGCATAGCTGTAAGGAGTGGCATACAGAGAATCCTCAACATTGAGTCATAGATTGGTCCGTGTCAAATTCAAAAATAGGGCTTGGGATGTAGCTAGGTGCTATAATTTGCTTAGCACATCATGAAGCCCTGCCTACCAAAAATGAAGACAAAATATACATTACTAGACCCCTGGAATTTACTTCATATTATTAACTATAAGCACATCTAACCCAACCGGCAAATTAAACAGGTCCACATGCAAAGCAAGTTAGGATTTCCAGAGTCTTTGGACAGCCAGAAAATCAAAAACAAATTGGAAATCAGAGACAGGCTGCAAAGTCAATTAAAATCAAGTTAGCAAAGCTAATTTAATGTGGCAAAACATGTTGTTTAGATAAAATTACCACTCAAACCATAAATGTGGTTTCAACTGCTATGGCTATGGTGCTGCTGGCCTCGCCATGCCCAAAGATTTCAAACTGTGAGAATTTTCTAGAAGAGTAGAGGAAAGCATTCATTTATTCTTTTGTTTTTCTTGGTGCAAGTATATCACTTACTTTTAAAGCCTGTCTCTTAGTCCTTGTCAGTAATACTGTTGCCAACACATATAAGAATTATGTTTTTTTTCAAAAAGGTTTACTTTTATGCGTATGAGTGTTTCGCCTGTATCTTAATTTTAATTATCATTTATGAATATATAAAATGAAGTTAGTTCCGACAGAGAATGTGTGGAATGTGACAAATGTGTGTAAGACCTCCCCTGCCTCCATTCCTGGCAACCATAGTTGCTAGCTATGCAAATCATAAAATTGGTTCTGATCCTAGATTATGAAGGGCTGACTGTATACCATAGGATGCAATTTTGAAAAGCCCTGTCGTACTGCCAAACCATTTAAATGCACAGTTTGTTGTTCATGCCATATTGCACCTTTGTGAAAATAAGAGGCGGTTTTCCCCCAGAACAAGCATATCCCCAGCCATGAGTCCTAACTTAGCCACACTACCAGATGGAATCTTAGCCCCACCTGCCCCTTGACTCGGTGCTCCAATGTTGTAAGGACATCCACAATGGCACATGACTGACATGGGGCATGGGAAAAAGTTAATGCAACAAATATCCTGAACTCCATTTTATTTGAAAAGAAGTCTTCATTCGCAAATGAGCTCGTTAGTTAAGTTAAGCTTCTTGGTGTTGTCATATTTACTGCACTTAATTGAAACAAGTGCGTGGGGGGTATGCCTCCTAGTTTCCCTTGGGAAATGACTGCCAATGAACTCATCTCAAAGAAAAGATACAGTCCACCCTACCTATTCATTCTATCACCCCCATGACCCTAATTGATTTTATTTGGTATAACGGACTAAACAGCCAAACCAATATTAAGTCTCCTGATCCCTTATTGATCAGTTTATATTTATTGCAAAGATTATCTTATGTGACAGACACTAGAAAGAAATCTCTCACTGTCTGCTATGGCCATGTCTCTTGGCAGCTGGAATGTGTGTGTACATGTGTGCATATAAATTCTCTCTCTCTCTCTCTCTCTCTCATTATAGCTCAATTTAAATAAAGCTCTTTCCATATATAGAGCATCTCAAACAGGAATGCACTGTGGGAGATTATGTAATGCTGCTACCTTGAATAGCACTCACTCAGCTTCAGTGCTATATACAGGTTGCTTTCCAGTGTGCAAGTCCCTCACAAAGTCCACTTGTGCCCACATCCTGTCCTAGCCCACAGGGAAGATGGGATAAAGGAAATTTATCAAAAATATATGACACGGAATTCTGGATACTGCCTACAGATTGGACCCATGACACTTGGGAGAAATTAGAGTCTTGGGACACTGACTGTATTGTAGTGGGATTCCTGTTGTTTAAATATTTTAAACCTTTGACAGTTATATGAGTTAATAAAAACTCAGAGCGCAGAAGTGTATGTGTGAGAGAGAACATTCTATTTTGTACATGCACATGATCATATATCCTGAAGGCTTCTGCAGACCCCACTTCATGTGTGAGCACCACAGCCATAGAGTAACACGCAGCTGCTGTTGTGTGATTGCAATCTTTAGTAGTAAATCCACTCTCCTTTAAGCTTCAACCCAGTAGAATTATGTAGAGGTGATTTTACTTACTTGATTATGGCCGTTTATCATTCAGTAAATCTTTTGCAAGCACCTGCAATAGCGATTGAAGCCTGGAAGCGTCCTTCTACCAGAGCTCAAGCTTGTGTGCATCCCTCAGACCTCTCTCTGGGCATACTCATAAATCGATTGTCTCCGAGCCAGGAAATGAACAGCAGCATGCTTGAGGCAGATGCCTTGATGAGCTGCCTGCCTGGCATTTGATGGCGCCCACTGTGGCCATCCGAAGAAATCTACTGAAACGAGCTCCTGAAGCAGGTTTTTTTATTGCGGTCCCCAGGCTCAGCAAATACATGCAAAGCTCAACCAGATCTCAGGTGAGAACTGACCCATGTTCTATGAGTATCACCTTCTATGGCCTGGCTTCCCCTATTATTATTATTATTATTATTATTATTATTATTATTATTATTATGTGTGTAATTTTTTCTGTGCATATGTCACAGAATATAGAGGTCAGTATCAAGGTCTCTTCCTCTATTACCTTTTCTTCCTTTTTTCTTTTTTTGAGGCAGGGTCTCTCATTGAACCCAGAGGTTACTGACTGTCTAGACTGGTTCTCCTATCTCTGTATATTGTTCCCCAGTGCCAAGGTTACTTGTACACACAGCACTTAACATGGGTGCTAAAGAGCTGAGCTCAGCTCCTCACGAGTACAAGGCAAGCACTTGACCAACTCAGCTACATCCCCAGACCTAGCCTAGCTTCTTAAATTGTGGATCATGATCCCCAAATTAAAAGTTTTTGAATGTACACAACCAGAATTTATTCAAAATTAAGCTCTTAGAGAACTCAGGGTATGTCTGTAGTACTTATCCATGTTGCATTGTGCAGTTTGTTGCTGCCTTGGTTCTGAACACATAACATGCAAAACTTGGTAGGACCAAGAACCTCTGATGAGCAACCTGCAACTTATCAGTTCAGGCACAAAACTATTTTATTATTCATTGCAATGTTTTGTTATATGTACATAATTTTCTTAGACAAGCATCACAGTTTAATTATAGAAACCAAAGACTTTCCACATTCCCCTATCTCTAGTCCTCAGCACATAAGTTTCAAATTAGTGTATCTTTAGGAGGTCATATGGTTTTGTTTGATTTTACAAATTTCTGTTCGAGTTGCTGACTTGAGTATCATTTTTAAACAAATAATTAGATAAAATTGCCTTGGGATGAGGACACAATTTTCAACAATCTCTGAAATGGCCCTAAATATACTTCTGCCATTTTGTACTGGATGTTTATATAAAATGGTATTCTCAACACTGATGTTTATAGGAACAAAACACAATCAACTCTGAAAAAAAAAACTAAAAACACCAAGTCCCTCAATACCAAATATTAACCAAGATGTAATTACTCACCTAAAAAAACAAGCACATCCATTCCATTTGTATGAAAATTCACTTTTGTCATTGGCAAGTAGTAGAATTATATGTTAGCATAGAATTGCTTTAAAACAAATGTCTTTATAATTTATTATCAGCGAGTGTTTCATTTCCGTACGTATTTTATAGACCCATATACCCAAGGTCATATAGAAACTTTTTAGATGAAAAGAGTTCACACATGGAAGGACGAGCACAGTCCCTCCTGTGCCATAAGCAGCTTCGGAGGAGAAATGGAGTGAGACGAAAGCTGGAACCTGAGGCTGCTGCTCTGTCTCCTTCCCCTCTGCTCGCTGGAGGAAGGACCGATGAAGAACCCTTCACGCTACATGGGTCTCATGCTGCTCCCAGGCCAGCAGCTGGCAGTCATTAGGAAAGAACTCAGAATAGACGCCAAATCCTGCCACTCGCCCCTCAGGGACTGAAGAGTAGAAATGAATAAATCCAACTACTCTTGAGTGTGCATATGGGGGACTAGAGTTACACACACTGCCGTGTCCTTTCCATCTGGATCTGAGGTGACTCCTGTCTCAATGAGAGACCCCTCTCCCATGGTAACTTGAGAGTGGAATATCCAGACTACTTAGGTACTTGTTGCTCCTGTGTTCTGAGAATATTTCTAACTCCTGGGTTGTTATTTCATTTTGTTATTTATCAGAAATAGTTCAAATGCTCCCAGGGGTTCTGACGCTGGAATCTTGGTCACCTTTCTGGTAACATTTAGGTGGAAGAAGCTATAAGAAATCAAGGAGCCTGTGGGATGTAGTCTGGTCAAGGAGGTTCTGCCGTTACAGTGGGATTAATGCCGCTCTCTTGGAGTGAGCTGAAATGAGATCACTCCATGTTCTTGACTCCTTTTGCTCATAGCTGTGTCCTTTCCCTTTTCTCTGTCGTGTTGTGTGTGACTGCCTGATCTTAGACATCCAGCCTATAAAACAGGGAGTTAAATAAACCCCTGTACTTTATAAGGTGCTCCTCTTGTTTGATATAGAAACAGAAATGTACTAATGTCTACCCACTATGTTGACCTGTGATGACAAGCTACTTTCACATCAATGCCCACATCAGTATAGCTGTGTTTGCTGCTTGCTGCTCACAGCTATTTTCCAAGGTTTCCTGTTTAAAATAACACTTGGGGCTGGCAAGATAGTTCAGTTGGTAAGGGTGCTTGCTCTCCAAGCATGAGGACCTGAGGTCAAATCCCCAGCACCCACAGAAAAATCCAGTTGTAGCCCTGTGTACATCTATAACCTCAGAGATGTGGGAGGCAGGAACATGGCTTACTGGCCTCAAGCCTAGCTCTAGATTCAGTGAGATACCCTGTCTCCAGTGGACGAAGCTGAGAGAGATAGAGAAGGACACCCAGCGCCATCTTCTGGCTTCCACTTATACACTGGCAAGCATGAATATACTACACACACACTACACACACACACACACACACACACATACACACACGGTGTTCCCACTGAGTGCTCGCCTTCTGTCTGGAAGCAAGAGAGGGGCAGCTTGGAAATCTTAATCCTTGTGCTTATTTTAACGACATGCTTCATTACTTCATAGAAGTCTAAGATGGACCACTCTCCTTGCAATGTCATGTTGGGTGGACTCAGTAGGCCTTCCATCTCACTGCCATTTTTCTATAGAATAGTTCTGCTTTTCACACATGACCAATTTTGCTTCTTTTTAGAGAGGAGTAGTGGTAAATGCGCATTCCTCTTTCATGGCTGACTTTATTTTGCCTTAAAATCCCCAGTGAAAGCACACATTTGTCCTAAATAAACATTGACTCTGCTGGAACTTAGCTTAATCATCTTGTCAAATTATCATCAACTGCTGAGCATCCTGGGTTGGTAATCAGGAACTCTGTCTGTTCCTGTCACTAGTTATGGAGGCATAAAGCATGCCCCATAGCATGCCCTTCTAGACAGGACATGGCTAAAGCTGTTTTCTTTAGCAGGACATGTAGTTAGGGCAAAGTCCTGAGATGCCACCCTGGATCTATATGACCTTTCCAGTGTGATACCAGGCCTTCAGAGGGTTCCTTTCACAGGGACAAGCTAGAATCAACTGGAATTCCTAAGACGACTTCTAATATGTGCACATAGATTTGTACTAAAATATAACTAAGGATTTTCACAAAAAACATTCACTTAAACTCATAAAGTGTTCCACTCAGTTTTCTCAATCTTGTATTTTACCTTTGACAAACTTGGACTATGGTAACACATGAAGTCATCATTAGAAAAGTGGTAATAACAACGTCTAAGAAGTAAATGAAGATGTGTTCCCTCCCCCAGGGGATGTCCTATGAGGCTGGATAGTGGCCAGCTGTAGAATTAGGAGGAAGGATTACCATTTAGTAGACAGGCAAAGAAACAGAAAATAAAGTCTTTGGGTGGCACACTGGTGACAGGAAATGAGGGGCTATGTGGCCATCAAAGGCAAGAATTATCTAGTCTGCATGGTAATTATCATACTGCTATTCTTTTATGAATTGTATGGCCAGCTGGAGACTCAGCTGGGAGATGGAGAAAGAGATAAATGTTTGTATTCAACCTGTATCATTTCTGGGTTCAAATATTTACAATGCTCAGCTATGAGTCTTCGTTTTGAGCCATAGTCCCAATGATGGGTGCCACCATGACTTAGACAAGACAAATGGGGCACTTTCAATTCATACACCTTGAGAATTTTTGAGCTTGATGTGGTTTTGAATGAATGAATGAGTAAAAGGATGGATGGATGGATGGATGGATGGATGGATGGATGGATGGATGGATGGATGGATGGATGCTAGTTACCTGTTGCTTTACCCGTGCTTTCTTGTTTTATATCAGACTGTTGGATAGATGCTAACTATCTGTTGATTTACCAGTGCTTTCTTATTTAATATCAGACTCTGGTTTCAAGTAAAGTCCCTGTATTTGACTATCACTTTCTTGAATCTGCTGTCCAGAGATGGAAGGGGTGGTTAACAAATTGCAAATTATTTTGTGTCTTGGATTCTGGGATGTAAATTGGTACAGATAGCTCATAGTCTATCTGACATTAGTCTGTATTGATGTTTCACATGTAATAAAACTAACCTTCAGATTAAGCTTATTGGAAAGCATCAGAATTATCTACAGTAGCACTTCTCAATAATTGTTTATATGAAGACAGATTTCTTTCTCCCTTTGCTTGGTGATGATTAAAAGACAGAGAACATGAATGGAAGAGAGTGTGTTCATATAACAGTTAGGTAACTTTTCAAATAGTCTTGAGACTTATATAATTACATTCAAAAATTCCATGATTTATTTTAAGATGGGATATGTACCGACAGCTATCACAGGCATATGCTCTGAGAAAGAAATCCAAGGCTGATTCCTAATAAGCAGTTTGCATCTCAAGGCATGTTCATTCAAATCATGGAGGAACACATGAACAGAAGTCATGGCAAAAGCCAGAATAGGTCATAGGTGCTTTACATGTTTTCCTAAATATAACAAAAAAAACATTAAATTTTTCCCCTTTTCACCAAAAAATAAGTTGCTATTAGATGTGAGTAACTAGCCCAAGTGACTATGATATGGATATGAAGTCCAAATTCATAATCTAAATTCAAACCCGCAAATCCCTCTATAGCATTTGAAATAATAAAGCATGTTATTACTGTCCAAATTTAGAGGAAGTGGCAACAAAGTAGATAATTAGTTTTATATTTGCTTGATAGCCACTACAGGATGTAGTATTAGGATACATAACTATGCATGAGCAAGCACATGTGTGATCATTCCTACATATATTATATATATGTGAACACAGATATGCATGACAAATATATATGTTCATGCATACGTGATATGTGCATATGAATGATAAACACATGTATGCCGTATAGACATATCTTTATTTATATATACACTATATGCCTCTATGAATATGCATAGCATAATGAGAAAGAGAAAAATAAAGCAACCCTTGTAGAAGTTTAGAGTCTAAAAGAAATGGGCCATAGTTGGCAAGTTCACAGCTCACAAGAGCTCAACACAAATAGATACTGAGCCTCACCAACCACGAGTACAGACTTCTTATCACTAAACAGGTGATGGTGTCCATTCTCCCTTTACTATGTTTCCCTGCCCCCAGCAAAGCTGTTGGGGAGGCAATAAGCAGGATTGTTGGTTGGGGAGATGAGTGGCAGACACAAGGACAGGAAGGGATTATCTCTGTTCAGGAAGCAACCCTCTGACAGCAGGTTCTTTTGTGCCTGGATGTCTAAGGCCCTGTGTAGAAGCCCAGGCTTGACTTGACTCCTAACCACTAAGTGGAGTAGAAATACATGAGACATCTTCCCTTGTGTGTGATATATTGAGCCAAGTCTCGGTCATTGCAAAACTAAAATTCTTCCAAGTAGCATGTCTGAGAGCATAGATTCTCCAAGCAGGCTCATCTCCCAGGTACCAGATTTCCTCCAGCACATTGTGTTTAAAATAAACCTTGCTAAACTGGTTCTGTTCATCTGTTTGGATTATGTTACGTGTAATACATAATGTATTGTACTTCTTACATTATTTTCATTATTCACTCATAAAGCCTTAATTTATGCAAGAGAGATTAATGAGTATCCACTTTACATATGACAGTGGGATGTATTCTCTAGACATCTATTCTGATGTCCCTAAAGGGTATTCTTTCTTGACAAGTCAATCCATCAAAGGTCAAGGGTTATGTTGTGCTATTGACAGCTGTTTTTGAGATTTAGTATCATTAAGACATGGGAAAAATAAGAACTTTTCCTACTAGATTTTTTTAATTACTTATTTTTGTTAATGTGTAGGTGTGTGCATTCCTGCTTTTTTATCTGTGCACCCCGTGGAGGCAGGAAGAGGACATCAAATCCCCCAGAACTTGAGTTACACAAGGTTACAAGACTTCTGATATGGGTACTGGAAATCAAACCTGATGTGGTACTAGAAATAAACCAGGGTTCTCTGCAAGAACCGCAAGTGTGATTAACCATGAAGCCACCTCCACAGTTTCTAAAAGTTTATCTTAGTATGGTGCCTCTGTCTGTCTTTGAGTGCTCAAAAATATTGGCATGGTAACTAGGGAGACTGAATAGTCATCCCCAGGAAAGAAAACCTTTGTAATCATTGCCTGGCTACATTACCCTAGTGCCTTTAATATTATGCAGTTTCCAATTACATACAAATGTGGCTGAGCTTTCTTTTTAATGATTACATATTAATTGCACATGCCCGTGGTGTTCTATGTGAACTTTTGTGCACGTAGCTTGCATTAATCATACCCAGCTTCCCTTCTTCTACATCACCCTCTCTCTGCAAACTTACTGGGTTTCTTTCATTCTTCATAGGCAGTCAAAGGCAAAACTTTCTCTCTCTCTCTCTCTCTCTCTCTCTCTCTCTCTCTATCTATCTATCTCTATCTCTCTATCTCTGTGTGTGTGTGTGTTCAGCATTGTGAATCTATTGCTTCCTAAGTTGACTCTTTTGAATAAGAAGCTAATTCCCAGTCCAGTTCTGTCATTTTGTCAACCATCCATGTCAAAGCCCTAAATACATGGATGACCTCACTCCAGAAGATAACATGTGCCTCAGATTCAGAAATCAGCACTCAAAGAAGAGGAAGTGGAGGGAGGGGGGATTGTCCTGATTTTTGGAAAGTGCACGGTGAGTCACTGTACTGAAATACATACAGTTTTCCCCAGAGAAGACAAGCTCCTCTAGCCAAGTGGCTTGGGGCGTCTAAGTGCTAAATAAGGTAAACATCTGGAAATTGCTCTTCTGGAGTGGAGTGAACATGGCAGCTGATTCTGACATGAGGGCACAGCTCTTCAGGGCCCAGTCACAAAGTAAATAGTCATTGTGTGTTTCTTGTCTGCTTTTGAACACACTGGCTGAGCGCAGCAACAGACAGGCATGCTTGAAACCATGGCTGTGTATAAAAGCACCTCCCTTATAAAATGTGTTTCAAGACTCCAAAGTCAAATCTTCGTTAGTAATGAGTTTTGCAAAACAAACACCATGCTCTAGTTTCTGTCACTGAGGGGGAAATGTGAGCTTTATGTAATTTAGAGAGATAGGAAATCAAACTTTACTATGATTAGTCCTGATAAGTTCATCATTAAGCTGAAAATTATTGTACTCAAAAGTACACGTAACACACGTAACCTGTAGAGCACCACAAATAAACAAGACAGCACACTGCAGGGTGTGGGCTGCTTCCCCCATGATCACAGAGGTGACTGAAAGCTGGGACTCATTGCCACTGCCCAGCATCACCAGGGGAGATTGAACCACATTTTGCTAGCCCAGGAAAAATCCAAAAGCAGAGTCTGAAGTGCAGTTTCTAATGAATGAATGTTACTTTTGCCATAAAGGGGCCGTAAAAGTCTTGTCAAACCATTGCAAACCAGGGACTGTCTGTCTTCCCAAGGAAAATATTTAACTTAACAGAACAACTGAAAAACAGAAACATTTTTCCAAATGATGAGGGAATGGACAGTTGGAATGGACACATCTTACTGGCCGTGGAAATAGAAGGGGCTGAGATAGAAATGGCGGGAGCAAGAGTGAGGCTGGCTCATGTGTGACATCAGCCTCTGGCGTACAGACAGATCAACCTAACAACTGCTTTCCATTAAGGTTGTCCTGTTTATGTTAGAATGTGTTGTTATTAAGGTTCTAAGTCAGAAGTAAGCTACATGACATAAAAGGGAGGGAAAAAGCAAGAGAATTTTGAATGTTTTTCACATTTTTCTAACACTTTTATTTTTAGTATCATTTATTTATAGTTATTATTCTCACATTATACTAACATTTTTCTATGGATATATATTTCTCTGAAAAATATACCAATCCTTTCCCATGGCCCGGCTATGCCAAGTCTGAGGCAGTTGTCCCCCCTTATATCTGGCTTCCCTTCCTGTGGTTCCAGTCATTCTTGATCAATTATGGTCCAAACTTTATTAAATAGAACATTCCAGAAACAAATGGTTTCTAAGTTTTAACCAACTTTTTACAATGGCAGCGTGTTATTATAATTTTTCTATTATTAGTTATTGCTGCTAATCTCTTTCTGTGCTTAATTTATTAATTAAACTTTCTCATAGGTGAGTATATGGGCAAAAATATAGTACTATACCTACAGAATGTCATCTCCTTAATGGCTAAGCTTTACAATTGTTTTTTTTTTCACATTATTGTGAAAGTGTGTATCTGAGACAACTGTTCTGATTTTCACTGTCAGCCCAGTAATCGGTAAATATCACGAGATGTTCAACACATGAACTTTGCCTTAGGCCCCACTGTACCAACTGTGTTTTAAATATTAAGGGTGGAGCAACAACTAGAATACTAAATGCATTTTCAATTCACAGTGGGCATATTAGGACATAACCCCATCATAACTTGAGGAACATCAGTACCATTCATGACTCCAGGCACCCATTCGGGTCTTGGAATAAATCCCTGTGAATAAGGGGTGTTTTTTGTACAAGCAAGGGCACAAGGCTGAGAATAGAAAAATAATGCCAATGTACCGTTAATAAGGTTTTCCTAGGACACTAGCCAGGTAGATACAACCTGGAGATTTTCCTACCTGTCTTCATGCAAAGATCAAGAAGGCCATGGATGGAGGCTGAGTTTGCCATTGATTTATATTCTGGCTTCCAAAAAAGATTAATAAAAATTGCTCAGAATCAAATTCCAGGTCAGGCTGGGGTTAGAAGTTAAATCACCATTCTGCCTCTGGAAAGTTCTGGAAGTCTCGAGTAATGATCCTCTGGGCTCTCTGATTCACATCAGTTGTGCAGCTTTCCCAGGAGTGAGCCTCTTGGGCTTGGGAGTAAGTAAGGCTCTGGGGAGAGCAACCTCAACCCCAGCCTGAGTCCAGGGGCTCACCAGAGCGAAGGAAGCAAAATAAACACCACTAAGTCCTCCTCACGTCCACCAAGCTACCCCGACACTACCCAGCAGAACAAATGGCATTTCCAGTTCGGACTACCTAGCAAGGACGAGGGCTTGGCTTTGTACAAACAGCCTTCTGGGAGACCACACATGTACGTAATAGTCTAGCAGTCATTTAGAAGACCAAAAACGAAATCTAAGCCAGTGTCTCTGCCTCCCAGAAGCTAATACATTGGAGATAGAGGGCATAAGACGCATTAAAGTGGAGTGACAAGGGGGCAGGCTTGACTGAATGCTGAGAGGCAGACATAGGACAGAAACACGAAGGTGAACTGTCCGAGAAGACTGTAAATCAGACATGGAAAGGAAGATGAGGCCTGGGGAAACGGGTTTCTGAAGGGGAAAGGGGAGAAGACATGCGTGTAGACAGGCGCAAACAATTTATCAGAAACCAACCACCACCCGTTTTTCTTAATGTCCCCCTTTTCCAGCACCCGTCCTCATGTCGTCTTAAATGATCTGGTTTTGTCTTCACCCTTTCTGAGAGCACCGGTAGCTTCCACGCACTTAAAGTCGAGGTTTAATTTTCCATCGTCATTTTACCTGGCCTATCAGGAATATATGTCATTTTCCACACCACTCTCGTGGAAAATCACATGCCTGAATTGCAGGGCATTTCCTTCTCTTGGTTTCACGCCAGTGTTTTATTCCCAGCTTCCTTTGTGGCCCTTGTCCTGCCCCTGATCCTCTCATACTGGAGCGTCTCGGAACCAGCATCACGCTCAGCTCTTCTTCTCCACACACGCGGACTCCTGCCACCATGGCACATGCTATCGCAGCATCAAACAGCAGGTTTCCTGAAATAACATCAGATCTTACCTTCCCCGTCCAGTCCACTTCCCAAACTCTATGCTCAAGTGGCCGCTTTTTAGCATTCTGATTTCAGTGGCCAACATCTATCCAACACCACGCGGCTCACCTTCTGACACCCAAATATCCTCTACCCTCGCCATCTCCCATATCAGTTGAAAGCTGCTCCATATTCCGGTATTTAGGCTAAACTGTACAGCTATCCCTGAATCTTCTTTTACCACAAATATTTGAAGAGCCTGTTGTCAAGTCCTTAACTGTTCCTGACCGCATGTTGCCACCGCCATTGTCACCAGCCTAGTTCATCTCATCATCACCATGAACCTGATTTGTTCCCATGGCCTCCAAGTGATTCTGTGCATCTGGATTTTTCCATGGAAACTTGCTTCTTAAACAGATACTACGCTGGTTCTTTTACAGTGTCAGGGAGGCCATGCCCCTCCTCCCATAAAATCCCTCTGTTATCTCCAGGTCCACTTGGGGCGAAAGTGAGAACCCTGATGATGACTCACAAGAGTTATAGCACATGCTTCAACATATGTGTGGGGTGATAAGTATTACGAAGGAAAGTGGGAAAAGGCAAGGGGGAAATGAGCTAGATAAGGGCCCATTTAATTAAGAGTAGTCAAGGAGGGTATCTGTGACTGTGACATTTGAACAGATGCCCAAAGGAACTGTTAATAGGCACGCTTGTGTCAGTAGATGGGGGGGTGCTATGCACCTACATGTACTTATAAATGAATAGAACTGGATCGTAGATTCCGGTTAGAAGACGGGTTCCGATACTGTCCTACAGAAGAGTATGTACAAATAATTTTATTATCTGGAAAACTCACAATGCTACCTATAGCCACTAGAAGCCTGCCCCTACCTGTTAAGCTATCCACTTGTAAACATTTCAGTGTTGCTTGTGCCTTAGAAGCAATCTGTCATGACCATAGTTTTCTAATTTCATCAGAATGCTAAAACGATAATGCAGCCTGTGATGCTTTTGGACTCTGGGCTTTTGGGGTTTTGGTAAAATATAAATGAAGATCTAAGATATTAAATCAAGATTTGATCCCTAAAGGCTGATAGTCCACTCTCCTGGAGTTTTACAGCAAACCTTTTCTGAGGAGCGCTCATCAAAGACTTTCTGGAGTGTTTCTAAGTTGGCAACACCACATCTTTGCTATTTTTGGTCTGTTCCCTCTACACCGAGCACTTTGGTTAGGTTGGAGAATGTGCTTGTTTCCTATCAAGTTTGTGAACTGTGTCATTTTAATCTAATTTCATTTTAATGCGTTAAAGCTGTGTTCCATTCCCCAAGATTATTGCCAATGTTAACCCCAGTTAAAAATAAAGAAACAAATGGCACCTCAGGAATGGTTTTGTTCTTCACCATAATTTTGCTTGTTGCTCTGATAGACGATTACTGAGTCAGTTTCATGAGTTTTCAGAATCAAAATTGAACACACGTCAACTGTTTCATTCAGTAAGAGTTAGCGACCGTTCCCTCGAGGTCTGCTTCTTGAGTTTTATTGGATTATAAAAGCTTGTAACTGCAAAGCTTTTTATTTGGCTTTTCATTTAATCAGTTTTTTTCCTTCTTGGCATTTTTTTTTTGAGGAAAGAGAGCTATTGATGTTTAGGGAACAGGAACTAAAAGGGATATTATAAAATTTCTGTTCTTTTGAATTTTTTCTTCACCTTTTGGTATGTAAAGTGAACAAAAGCCATCCTAATAAATGATATCATTCCTTATCTTTTAATATTTAAAATGAAATGAAAAGTAAAGAAAATAAAATTCACCAAAATATATGGATTGGAAGACACCTGGTGCTCCAAATTCCATCTTGATGAAGAAACCAAACTCAGAAAGGCAGAGGATCCTGTTAAAGTTGCATTATCAACAAAACCCATATTAGAATTTGTGAACTATGACCACCACATCAATGTTGTTTCAACCATCAACATTATTTCCCAAAGGCAAAGATTTGATCTATTCTTTATTATAGCTTAATTTTCTCTATCACTAGTCTTCAAGTTTGGGGTGGGATTGCAGTTCAGTGGGTAAAAAGCTTGCCTAGCATGCATGCATGAAGCCCTGGGTTCAGTTCCCAGCACCATATAAAACTGACTGAGATGGCCTATGGCTTAATCCCAGCACTTATAAAGTGCAGAGAGAAGGGCCATTGGTTCAAAATCAGAGATGCTAACAACAAAAATGAGGCCATCAAATTCCCAGGGTAATAACCAAAATAACTTTATGGCAATTACCAATTTAAATACAAGTATAATGCCCACTATGGGCAGGTAGTCTTTGGCTGTAAAAGAAAATAGGATGACCAAGCCCAGAGGAGCAAGCCATTGGGTGGTGCTTCTCCTTGGCCTCAGATTCAGTTCCTGTCTCAAGATTCCTGCCTTGAGTTCCTGCTATGGTTTCTCTCAGTGATGGAATACTATAAGCTGAAACAAACCCTTTCTACCCCAAGTTGCTTTTGGTCACAGTGCTTCTTATATCAGTAGACACCTAAACAGGACAGATGCTTTGCCAGACAGATGACAGATAGATAGGTAGGTAG
>LOEQ01000558.1:157595-178385 GCA_001685075.1 Bramus lutescens | reverse complement strand
CCAGGACAGACTCCAAAGCTACAGAGAAACCTTGTCTCGAAAAACCAAAACCAAACAAACAAAAACACTCATAGGTCTCATTTTCCTCAAGTAGAGAGCAGAATTGGGGGAATAGTGGGCAGAGAGGATGGGGATGAAGAGATGATTCAGCACTCGAGTACATACTGCTCTTGAGGAAGACTCAAGTTCAGTTCCCAGCACCCACATTTGATGGTTCAAAACCACCTTTAACTACAGCTCCGAGAGGATCAGAGGCCTTTAGCCTCAGCATGCACAAGCACATATGCACACACACGTGCACAAGCACACAAATTTTTTAAAAAATAAAATGAATCTCTAGGAAAGAAAAACAAAGGAAAGGGAGACAGATGGGAGAGACTATAGCCTAGTTGTAAAATGTGGTTGACAATTAACCTGTAATTACAAAACAGCACAAAAATCCAACCTTAGTTTATTGCTTTACTCAGAGTCAGGCCAACTATTGATTAATTTATCGATTTAATCATTTAATGAATGACCAGAAAAGAATAATTATTCTAATTTAGAAAAGGCATCACACCTACTCAGCATGAAGCACTTCAAAAATGCTGTTTCAGTCCTTCATGCTTTCTAGAAGGGAGACAGGAAACACATCCAGCGAGTAAAATCCTAAAGCCAGGAACTACACACTGCATGGGGGGAGTCATGCAAGTTCAGATACCACTGGGTCTGCCCCAAAGATAAACTTCAAGAATGCACCTCACATCAACACCAAGCACAGTACACCCTCTCTCCAGTATCCTGTATCGATGGGTGTGCAAACATCTGCAGCTCCCCTCAGCATCGTGTGGCGGCGGCCCTCTCTCCTCCAAATTCTGGAGACTGGCTCTTCACTGCGCCCACGTGGAGAAACTTGGAGAAAACTGCAAGTTTCACCTCTGCACCTCACTGCAGATCCTCTCACCTCCACCCTTTGCGGACGGTTCCTGCAACATATTAAAGCACAAAAGAAATGAGCTGCAGGCAGTGACCAAAGATGGGCAACATATATGAGATAGGATTGTAATACCAGAGGACCCTTAGAAGGCTCCATCCCACAACTTCTGAATGATTACATAAGAGATTTGTCCTTTTGTCAAACAGATATGGCAAGCGTCAATTTAAAACTCTTCTGATTGGATTTCTAAGTGTTTTTAGGTTGGTTGTTTGACGTCCTTGGTATTGAACTGAGAGCCTATGCATGCTTGGTAAGCACTCTTCTATAAAGGGAGCTACAAACCTGGCCCTTTTCAAATTTTTAATATAAAAAATATTATCAGGGTCTATGGGGATCACTCAGTGGTTAAGAATGCTTGCTGCTCTTACAAAGGATCAGAATTCAATTCACAGAACCCAAATCACCTACTGAAAAAATGGTACAAGAGGGAACTAGAGGCTGGAGAGATGGCTTAGTGGTTAAGAGTACTGGCTGCTCTTGCAGAGGATCAGCATTAGGCTCCCAGAACCCATGGGGGCAGCTCACAAACACCTGTAACTCCAGTTGCAGGGATGCTCTCTTCTGGTCTCTGTGAGTACCTATGAGCCTGTCCGTGCACACACACTTGTACATACACATATACATCAATCTTAAAGCGTGTAATTACTGACATTCTTATCATGCTGTACTACTAGAAAATTACATTTTTATAGGATACTACATGGTACAGCTATACATTTTGATAAATCAGACCTATAGTATACATTTTCTCTAGTAATAAATATGAATTGAATTTTTAGGTTGACTAAAATACACATCAAAATCCCTCAACAAACACTGCTTTTAAAAATATCACCAAGAGGACAGATATTTTCAGAGTTGGGAATTCGTTTGCCTGAGAGCTGTAATTATAAATCTGGGGTTTTTAATCCAGCAATCAGATGACAAGTTGAGCAATTACTATTCCATGTTTTACTATTTTTATGATTTTTTTTCAAAGCAGCTGTTGTGGTTTCAAAGGCACAAAGAGTCTTGTGGGTTTTTTTTTCTTTCCATGCTACAGTGTATTGGCAAACAAATGTCTGTTTCTCAAAACATACAGAGTCTGATTTTGAAAGAGAATGTTATGACACGTGTTCTTTCCTACATCCCCAGGGTTTCCTTGGCTTGCAGAGATGGGCTAGTTCTTTGTAAATCCAACAGAGTGTTGAATATAGAGTGGATATCCAAGTAGTTTATGTTTGAATGAGTGAATGAATAGTGTTTGGATTATTTAATCATGTCTTTCAATAATAATGGTTCATCTCTGTGACAGCCACTTGGAATGAAGAGACAAAATATTTATTGATTTCATTTTTTCCTTTCTTAACAGGAGGATAGCACCAAACAGATTGATTGGGTAGACAGAAAGATCGATGGAAGATAGATAAAGAGAGATTGAGATAGACACACTCACACACACACACATACATATTCAGAGTTCTTTAACTCAAGGGGGATGGTAGGTTAGTATGCAATGGGGAGTTTTATCCACTGTTTACTCATTTTCTAAACCAAGGAAAGAAAGGAACTGAAAATATAGGGTGGCTAACGGGTAGATGGATATTTCTAAGCAGTGCTGATTTCCAGACACCTTGCTTTGCTAGAATGTTGTTTAGGTTAGAAGACCTTATAAAGAAGACATTACAAAGAGTATATGGGGACTCTCACCCTAATTTCATTCCAATCGAGCTTTCCCAGTGGATACATTCCTTTATAACGATCATGGGCATGCTTGTATCTTCCTTTGCTGCTTGTCTTAGACTTTCTTTCATCCATCCTAGGACTTTTTACTCTCAATGCCAAATAAAGGCTAAGACTGTTTTAGCCTTTTAATGATTGTGTTTTACTTGTCCTGAATGCAACTATTGCTGCACTGTGACCGCCCTGTAGTGTGTTGAATTTTATATGGGGAAAGCAAATACAACTGCCACACCTCCGCCACAGTTACTTTTAAAAGATTTACTGTGTGTAAGTATAATGTTCAGATTGAATTTTCCACCTAGGTGTTAGGACCATTTCATGACTTAACTCGGATAGCTTGGTCTTGATTTAAACACCAGGCTGAGCTACAAACAGGATAGCAGTGTAGAACTTTGCTCTTCATATTTGTATGAACTTTTGTGATTTCTCTATTATATTTCAAAGCAGAGTTCACTGTGAAGTCCTGACCCACCTAATGAGTCAAGATATTTGTGACAAGCAGGTATCTTGCTCCATTGTATCTTATGTTTAAAAAAAAAGTATTTTGTCACCCACATAGTTCCAAATATGACATTAATGTGATTCATTGCAATCCCGTGTACAGGGACTAATTTGGGAAAAGCTAGTTGTTCATTTAAACCGCAGAATTCTTTTTCTCAGTCTCTTAAATCTTAACCAGTCTTTGGACACATTTAAAACTACCACTTTCAATTTTTAGAGATTTGGTGAACATGCTTTACTTTATTTCAGAAGTACAATTTATTGATACATATAAAAATCATTTATATATATATATGTTATCCCAGAAATTTGTTATAAGGCTGAATTTTGATATAATAATCACAGAGCTGGAGGCATGGCTCAGTATTAAGAGCATATGCTGCTCTTCCAGAGGATCTGAGTTCTATTCCCAGTACACACACGGCACCTCATATTCTCCTGCAACCCAGCTCCCCCAGAATCTGATGTCTTTGGCTTCACAGGCAACTGCACTCCTGTGCACATACTCTCCCCCAGACACACACACTTATCAATAAAAATAATAAAAATAAATACTTGAAAGTTGTGCCTATGCACAAAGATTTGACTACAAAATTTCTGTGGAATTGGGGTAATTCAAATAGTTAAAAACTAGGAGCTGCTGTATATAAGAATAGTGGTCAAACCACAGGAAGATTCATACAAAGGAATTCCAGGAAGGTATCTGAGATGATTTGGAAAGGTTTTGAGACAGTTTGCAGCCTGGCGACTACTCCATTCTTAGAAAACAGGGCTTTGGTGGGGAAGAGGTAGTCTCACGGCGCTGATAACACACCTTCAAGTGACAGCGTGCTGATGATATCTACTGTCTTATTTTTAACTCTTCTAACTTTCCACAGAGAACCCAAATTTGGCCATCAGGAACACACACGTTGGTGTTTACACAGGTGGGGGTATTTTCACAGGCTTTCACTATGGGCTAACTACCTTGTAAAAGTGCAAGAAGGGTGTTTGCTTGACACCCAACCCCCACTCCTGTGCTACAGTAGGACCTCATCCATCAGTCCCAACCCCTTCCCTGAGCATTGTCATGAACCCTAATTGTGCTCAGCACAAAGCCTGTGGCCGTCTTTATCACTCATCCCAGTTGGCATCAGGGATGAACCTCATTTGACAACTCCATCAAACACTAGGCAAAGGATTAGAGAAATGACTCGCTCAGCAGTTAGGAGCACTTGCTGCTCTTACAAAGGACCCGAGTTCAGTTCCTAAACCCATGTCAGGAGGCTCACCCACCACCTGTAACTCCTACACCAGGGGTCCCAAATCCTCTTCTGGATTCTGTGGGCACCTTCACTCACATGCGCACATACACACAGATACACACCCTCAATTCACATAATTAAAAATAAAATAATTACAATGAAATGCCCAGTCTCTGGACATTTAGCTTAAGTGTTTCTGCATTCGGTTTCTCATCTGACAGTGTCTGTGTGTCTCATTGATAACTATTTTATTTCTTGGAAGTATTTATCATCACTAAAAAGTTAATAGACATCTTATTTAGAAAGAAAATAATGATATGGTTGCTCATACCTGTAATTCCAGTGTCTGAGAGATGAAAGAATGAGGAGTAAGAATACAAGATCCTCTGCTGGGTAGTGAGTTCGAGGCCAGCCTAGATTAAATGACAGCCTGCCTCAAAAAATTTTTTAGCAGAACTTAAGATTAATTTATTTTTGTGAATCATGATCTTTAAAAACACATCTTAACAATGATCTTTACCTTTACATTAAAGGCCAAAACATCACATTTGAAAAGAAAGTATCCCAAACCCTAAGGCCAGAGACGGAGATATGGAATAAGTGAAAATTTATTCAGACTCTCTAAACAGCCAACCTCCAATGCTAAAGTGGCAAAGAACCCTTTTTGGAGGTGGGATAGGGAGTGTTTAGTGGGTGCAAGGCACTAACTAGTTCAATCCTCAGTACCTCAAATGGTCACTTAGGTTTTAAACACACTTAGCCCTGGTAAATATAGAACAGAGCTAACCAGGCAGATCCTAGATAGGCTAAAAATGAAGCAGATCTGAGGACCAAGGTTCAAAGAAGTGAAACGCTGAGCAACCCAACCAGGTCTGAGATACAGATCCCTGACCTTCTTGTTGGAGCTTCCCACTGCTCTAGTTTTCCCTCCTTGCAGAGTTCAGAATGTCTACCCTTTGTCCAGCCCAATGGATCTATAACATCCTTCCGTTGTATCTGCATCAACTGGCCTATTAGTAATACTGGCAACACAATCCAAACTGAGCCATTTAAGTAATTTCTCTTAGAGTCTCCAGCTTAAAACTAATTTGAAAATTCTAACATGCTCAAAAGAATGTAAAAAGAAATCCAGTTGTACTTTAGCGTTCTCCAGTTGTATTCCCATCAGCTATGAGCTTTCCCCCATTGCCTACTGCCCAGCCTAGAAACCCATCATAACTCTGCATGCACTGCTGAGGAGAGGGCATGCTTCCAATATTCATGAGCATCTCCAGCCAGCAATGGCAGAGGTGGATTTTAATAATTAATTCATTAGGCCAGTTTATTTCTTAATTGGTTGTGAAGCTTTGTTAACTAGGAGATAATAAAACAATTAAAATTTGAAAAATGTGGAAAAACTTGGTTGAGAGTCAGTATTAAGCATCCACAGAGCAATGAAAACAGACAGGAGGCCCTAATTATTATGAGAATAAGTGTTTAAATATTTACAAATTGTGCTTTGATTAAAATCATTTTTATTTGTATAGATGCATGCTGTCTGCTACTTGTACTGGAATCTGGGTTGCAAGAGTTCCAGAAGCCCAGTTAGGTTCAAAGGACTTTTTTCTTAACCTTAGGTTCATGACCTTGTTTGGGAACTATCTGTTAAGATCTGGGAATTGTCTATGGTATTGCATGCATGTGTTTCTGAATGAAGGTATAGAATCTTTGCAAGGTTCTATGGTCTGGGAACCCCTATAAGGTAGCATCCTCTCCATCTCTAGGCAGTGTCACTGTCCAATGTCATTAGCTCCCTCTGCATATAGTTTGTGCAGCCTACTACCATGCCCAGATTTCTGATGATGAACCAACCCCTGACCGACTCATTGTTACCATGGAGAAGTGACTCTCCAGTTCCCGTGAGTGCTTCTCTTATTAGTAAACCAAACTGAACGTCAGAACAGACGCACCATCAAATACTGTCAGCAATTGCACGAAGGCCAATATCAGGAGTCATTGGGATATTAGATTTACCTTCTTGGTGGTACAGAAGGAAGTTAGGTTTACAACCCCAAGAGACTCCATGAGCCAGCAGCGGCAGAATCTCTTGGGAGCCTCCTATTAATGGGAGCCCCTGGGCTACCACCCAGACCTATAGACTTAAAATCCATGTTACAGCAAGATGCTCCCAGATTCATAGAACACCACAGAATTTGGGAATCCCTGAGCTCTGCACATAGCTATTCATTCTCAATCTGATGGCTTCTCTTTTGTTCTCGTATGAAGCCATATTCCTCCTCCAGCTCAGCTTTCATTATAACTCTTCTGTCTTGGCTCCAGGGTCTGTTGTTGATGCCTGTAACCTAAAGAAGCAGCTATTTCTATGGTTTATTTGATATTGCATTCCATGCGGTCTGAACTCTCAACCCTCTCTGGGGCATAGACTCCTCTAGCTGAAGGATCTTGATGAGATTATCATAAGAGAATATGAGGAGTTCTGAGTAGAGTCCTCCTGTCGCCTTTTGAATGAGCCATGTGGTCACAAGAAATCATTGCCTCCTTCTTGCGCCTTTGTTTCTTCATCTTTGTAGTGGTGTGTCTGGCATTAAACACAGATACTTAGGAAAAGTATTTCATGAATAGCCAGAATGGAAGGTCCAAAGATGTCTGTTTGCCATTACAATTACCCTACTAAGCAAGGAAGAGACATACCAAGACCCTCAATGAATGCCTGAAACCACCTGTACTAAACTGATACATTTCCTCTGTATACATGCCTATAATGATGTGTAACCCATAAATTAGGAATAGTGAGGTATCAACAAAGAGAGCTAATACAGCAGAACAATTATAACAATGAAGTATACCGGTGCACACCTGCCATCTCAGAACTAAGGGAGACGAGGCAGGACGAACCTGAATTATTGACCTTACAACACGCTCCTATCTCAAAATACCAAGTCCAACTCAACTGAGCCAGAGAGCCACCTGAATACAATAGTCAACCTTACAAACAATAGCCACCAGGGGTTGACAGACAGGTAATATATATGGATAGTGGATACACTGTATGAAAGGATGATTCTCACTCAAACAGAACAGGGTAAGATATCATCAAGACGCTCAGAACAGTGCACAACTGAAAACTGATTGATCGTTTGGCTCTGGAACTTTCCACTTAATAATTTCAGACAGCATTTGACCTCGAGTAACAGAAAAACAGAGAGTCAAAACAGATGAAGGAATAGCTTTATGGTTACTAAGTGAAAAGGACAGATACTATCTAGAGAGAGCACTGAAACTGGAGAAAACGAGTCTTTTCTTCCGATAGCTGGTCAGGCTATGGCAAGTTCTGTATGGATTTAAATAGGTTATTCTGCCCTCTATTTCCCAGTTAAAATAAAAGAGTGAGGCTTTGTCTACATTATTCTATATGATTTTTGCTGACTGGTCCTATTCTGCATTGCTTCCCAGAGGAAGCCCCCTCTCCTGTACCCAACAAATGTTCTATAAACTGTGAGCTAGTGGAGTAGCTGTACTCTGTGGAATTATTCCTAGGCTTGGAGGCTGTCCCTTGAGACCAATGCGGCATTGTTGTCCCACGTCCCTGAACTTAAATCCCCCTTCATTAGTGAGTCTTGGATGCTGTGAAGGCTTTATGCAGCCTCGATCTCAAATCTCGGGTCCTCAGTGAGATATCCTCCATTGAGTGTGCCTTGAAACACAACAAGCTTGGTGTGAATCAAGTAGAGTTTCAACTCCCTCTGTGAAATGGCAAGATTAATTTTGAGCTTCAGTCCGTTGTGTTTATCCAGCCTGGCATCACCTGACATTGCAATGATACAGTCTCCAATGCAGACTAACTGAAGATCACACTCAGGGAGCCTGCTCGAATTGCTTAGCTTTAAATTATCACTCTGTGTGGACACATCCCCTGTGCAATAACTTTTTTGAAATTTCATGGATTTATTAATAACCAATAGACACTACATTTTCTCTCTGGATCATTTTGTAGCCCTCCCTGGAAGCTTGGAGTAATGCCATGACTTAGGTGATGCCTTTTCTCTTGAGTTTTGAAGCTCCAGACTGCCCCTCCAGCCATGGGGCCCTCAAAAATTCCCTTGCCTATGAGAGTCTCACACATTGGAATTTTTGATGCCAAAACTTATCGATTTTGATGATTCCTTCTGAAGCCAGATCTCTGCTATGAAACAGCAAATATGACATAATCTGTTCCTGAGTATTCACTGGGTGCCAGTGGAGCTACTGTGGCTCCGTTGTGATTTTTGAAATGGAAAGGGAAGAAAGTAATTATCCACCTATTATTGACTGTGGGTTGGCAGGTACATGGGAGGAGAGAGAGTTCAATGCAGAAACACCTACATAAGTAGTTCACCTTCTTTCAAATTAAGAATTAGAAAAATCCCAGTTTACATCCCAAGTAAGAGACCAAATGTGTATCTCTTAGGAAAACAGAGAAACGGGGAGGGGGCATTTCCTCGCCCTTCAGTTGTTAGCATCATTTTGTTATGTTTTGGTTTTCTCCATTTGTGAACCTTTTGTCATTTTTCTAGCCTATGCTGCACCATCATATAATTAAACATAAAATCATAAGGAGAGTCTTTCTATAAGAAATGCAAGTCAGGTCCCATTCCTGTATAAATGCTATCTCCTAGAGGGTCATGGAAGATAGTTGGCATTTTCTAAAAGAAGAAACATTCCCTGGGACTCAGTTTTCAAAGGCAGGAATTTCTCCAGTTTGAACAAGGAAACAAAAGCAAGTTAAGCCAGCATACCTCCTCACCCATGGAGGTAGGCCATATTCTCTAAGTGAACACAGGGATGCTTAAGTATGATTAAGTCTGGAACTTTCTAGATGTGCTTACTCAAGAAATTCCATGCCAGTTAATTGGACCTGTACTGGGTTGTAGAGAGTCATTAACTATGGTAGTTTGAATGTAATTGGCCCTGATAACCTCATAGGGAGTGACACTATTAGGAGGGATAGCTTTGTTGGGGTAGGTGTGGCCTTGTTGGAGAAATTATGTCACTCTGGGGGGTGGGATTTGAGATCCCATATATGCTCAAGTCATGCCCAGTGTCTCAGACTACTTCCTGTTGCCTGTAGGTGAAAGATGCATAATTCTCAGCTCCTTCTGCAGCACCAAGTCCACCTGCATGCCACCATGTTCCACCATGAGGATAACTGACTAAACCTCTAAGCTGGCAGGCCACCCAGTTAAATGTTTTCCTTTATAAGAGCTGCTATGGTCATGGTGTCTTCACAGCAATAGGAACCCTAACTTAGGCATTAACCTTGTCATTAACATACAGAGCCAACAGTAATCACTCACTGCCCCCCCTTACATTTTGAATAATAACTAATATCCTCAAAAGAGGGATAAACCATTACCCTCTCGTGAGAGACCTTCTAGCAGACCCTTTATTTGGGGGGTTTACTGAATGGATGCCATGTCTTGAACTTTAGTCCCTCTCAGAATCTCAAGTTCTCTCTAAGGTAAATGCAATCATTCTGGTTAGTCTTCTAACTAGGTGACTAAGCTCTGTGGGTGTGGAACTCAGGTTTCACATCATGGAGAGATAAAGCCTGATTGGGTTTACTCTCCAGGGAGAAAAGGCATTACTCTGAGACATTGGGCTTTTGTTCTGGAGAACCCCGTGTTATGTTACATCACCGTTGGGAGACAATTGGCAGGGTGATGCCATCCTGTGAAATCCTAGCATATGACTATAAGAGAACCATATACTTTTCCAGAAACAACTACTTGTTTTGTATCTCTATAAACAGAAATAACGACAGGTGAGGAGAGGCTTTCGTTCCTTTTGTTGTAAAAATATCTTCTGTCTCCTACTAACAAGCTAGATCAGTCAGATGTACATGTAGGCAAATGGCAAAGACTATATGAGGCTGGATTGTGAAAGATGGTCAAATAATACTTATACGCGGGCAGGGTATGCGAGTTTTGATTCACATTAACTGTGGTCATCCCCTCTGGGTGTAACTACGAAGAGGGAAATTGCTACTTTGACAACCCAGAAAGACAATTGTAATTTATAATATATGAAGAATATAGAGATATAGAGAAGATGTGGGCATATTTATAATGATATGGTTTTGTGGTGATAATGCTGTTTCTTTAATTGACATCAAGATAAGATTTGTGTTGTATTTGTGTCGTAATCTATAAATGATGGTTATTCCTAAGCCTTTACTACCAATTCATATTGTGAGTCAGTGGTGTACAAATGCAGTCTGTGGCAGAGGGTACCATGTTCAAAGAAACAATGCCTGATGACAGAATTGTGAAGTACACAAAAGTGTTTACATCATCACACTTTCCTTTTCTGTGAACTTCTTATTCCTCCCCCAACTTCTTGCCTGTCTCAAGAGATGGTGTTCATATGAAATTACATATAGAAACTGATTTTTGCTTTACAAAACTTAGAGCAGTGGTTCTTAACCTGTGGGTTATGACTTCCATGAAGGTTGCATATCAGATATCTCGCATATTGGATATTTACATTACAATTCATAACACTAGCAGAATTACAGTTATGAAGTAGCAACAAAATAATTTTATGGAGGTGGTCACCACAACATGAGAAACTGGATTAATGGAATGCAGCATTAGGATGATTTAGAACCACTGATATACAGAGATGGAATTATGTTTATCATCATTATTGTTTCAGTAAAGTCATGTCACTAATTACCCGAAACAACAAAGGACACAGATTCATTTCACCAGTTATGATATTAAAATAATAATCTCACATCAGGAGAAGAAAACCCACTTCGAGTGGTCAGGTCTGCCCAGATCCGGCTCTGTTAATCATGGTCATTCTTCATTCCTGAGTTACCACAATGCAGAGCTTCCCATGATTTACTTATTCAAGATGTGAGAGCTGCCCACACTGGCAGCTCATTCCTTAGATAACCCTTCCACACACCAACAGGACTGGATTCACATGAAAAAGAAGCAGAAACTGAAAACTTATATCCATGTAGGATCAGTAGAGTATTTCATACAAATGTGTGTAATTCGGCCTCTTCTTGATGTGACACACAGTGACTATGACATCATTGAATAAGTACATTTACTACTTTGAAAGAACTGTGAGAATTTGCTGCAGATCCAAGGCATGCTTTACGTCTTGACCCTACTCCCCACTTCCGGTTCCCCCCCACACACACTTTCCCTTCTCTCTTCGTCCTCTCTTGCTGTGGAGTGCTGTGTCCTTACAGAAAGGCCACACTACAGAGAGAGCCACATGAACACACATCTTCCACTTTGGCCTGAGAACTTAGAAATTAATTTGAAATCAAAGAGCTAAAGATTTAACAGGAATTTTGAATTCTGAGTCTTTGTCAAGCTTAAAAAATACATTACGTTCTCTTTCAATTACAAATAGGCTTTAAGCCAGGCGTGATGGCGCTCATCTGCAATCCCAACTTGTGAGGCTATAGTAGGGAGATCCTGAGTTCAAGACATCCTCCATTACATAGTGAATTTGAAGCTGGCCTGGTCTACTTGAGACCAGATCTCAACTCCAACCCCACTCCTACCCCACCTGCCACTCTTACCCAATCTCCTGCCTCTAACAAAAAAACCACAGAAGAGAAATTAAAAGCCAAATATGAGAATAACTTTTATAAGGCACTACAAGAATTTATTACTGTCATTACCCCTCCCCCAAAAAAAGCAACCCACAAAAGGGGGAAACACAAGAGAAAACCACCCAGTCTGCTGCTAATAGCTGATAATTATGCCTTTCCCCCCTTTTCTTCCCTTACTATTTCAACCACTCTGAAATATTTTCCCTATTGGGAAACCTGGCACAGAGAACCAGGGGTTTCAAGAAAGGCTTTTTCTTTTTCAGCACAGGTATGTGCTGGATATTCAATCTTCCTGAGGTCAAACACTATGGCTAGTCAATTTGGTTGTAGCTGGGATTCTCAGAAATAGAGACCAAGTGCATGAGAAAGTCAAGAGCAATAAATATGGCTCGGATATTAAGCCACAGACAAAAACCACAGGGCATTTCTTACCTCTAACCACACTGATCTCCAACCTAGTCAATCAGTCCATATTTCCATGACAATGTTAATGGAGAATATATGTATATATATATATGATGGAGAAATTTTTAACAATAATTGTTTTCACATATGGGCTTTTTATTCTTTGCATGATTAAGTACTCTATGGATATATTTGTCAACTTTTAAAATATCTTCAAATTTATAGTGTAGAGGAGAAGTTAATTAAGTTGCCAATGACTGTGCAGCCTAGGTCAAATTCAAACCTACAGTCATGAGCAAATGACTTTATTTAATTTCTTACAATAAATTTGTAGACATGGTCAATTATTCTAAAAATTCTTCAACATGGAACTTTTAGAGAAAATCACTTTCCTTATAAGCCCCACAAGGAGGCCATGTTTCCAAAATTTTTGCCTTGCATCAAAACAAAAACGAATTGTGAGGAAATCACAGGAGAGTTTGGTGTGTCCTATGGGATTTGCCAAACAATTGCCTTCTGTCTGATTCTTATAAGAAAGAAAGAAAGGAAGAAATAATGGAGGGAGGAAAGGAGGATGGAGGGAGGGAGGAAAAGAGAGAGAGACAGAGGAGAGAGACGGAGGAAGGGAGAAAGAGAGGGAAGAGAAAGGGAGGAGGGAGGGAAGAAACAAGGGAAGGAAGGGGAATAATCTTTTTGTACACTGTGAAGATGTGTCTCTGCCAAGGCATCTTCTGATTGGCTTAATAAAAAGCTGAATGGCCAATATCTAAGCAAGAGAGAATAAACAGGACTTCTGGAGAAGTGGATGCATGGTACTGAGGAGAGGTAATGAGTCACATGGCAGAATGTAGATTAATATAAAACAGATTAATTTAAGTTATAAGAGCTAGTTGGGAACAAGTGTAAGCTGAGGCCAAGATTTTATGAGTAATAATCTCCATGTCATCATTTGGGAGCTGGTGGTCCAAAGAAAGTATACTTACAGAAAGAAGAAAGAAAAAAGGAAAGGAAAGGAGGGAGGGAGGGAGGCAGNAGGGAGAGAAAATATACAAGGGACAGAGCCCATCTGGAGCAGCACAGTCTGTGGTTTGGCAATGCACTGGATTCCTATCGGGTGGTGGGCAAAGATATATGTTTCCAGTGGAGGAGATTTGGGCAGAAATAGAAAGCCAACTTAGTACTCTCTAAAGTGGACTTTGATATAGGCACCTTGCTGGAAAGATATAGCAAAAGACCCCAACAGGGAAAGCCAATGAGATAATGGATTTAGAGACTCAGAGTGCCCCTGGGTAGGACCAGGAGGCAGCCGTCTGCCCTGTCACAGCTGTAAGAGTCTAATTAGCTGGGAGCAGGGGAGATGGGTGGTTGAGTCTTCCTAACCCCCAAAGACCTCCACAGAAAAGAAGTGGCTGTAGAAACTCCCTGTCCCAGTCAGGGTCACTGTGATGCAGCACCAAGATGGCCAAGGAATCTTGGGGAGGAAAGGGTTTATTTCACTTTATACCTCCACATCACAGTACATCATCAAAGGAAGTCAGTACAGAAACTCATACAGGGCAAGAACCTGGAGGCAAGAGCTAACACAGAAACCATGGAGGGGTACTGCTTACTGGATTTGCTCCCTATGACTTGCTCAGCCTGCTTTCTTATAGAACCCAGGACCATCAGCCCAGGGTGTGCAGGACCCACAAAGCCCCAACCCCTCGTTAATTACTAATCAATAAAATTCTCTAAATCCTGAGTACTGGTGCACACCTTTAATCCCAACACTTGGGAGGCAGAGGAAGGTGGAGCTCTGTGAGTTCAAGGCCACCCTGGTCTGCACAGAGTTCCAGGACAACTGGGGCTTCAGAGAAAGACCTTGTCTCAAAAAAGAAAAGAAAGAAGGAAGGAGGGAGGGAAGGAGGGAGGGGAAAGAGGGAGAGAGAGAGGTGGCTGGGTGGTGGTAGTGCACGCCTTTAATCCCAGCACTCAGGATGCAGAGGTAGACAGATTTCCGTGAGTTCGAAGCCAGTCTGGTCTACAAGAGCTAATTCCAGGAATTAGATTTTTTTTTCAAAAAAAAAGAAAAGTAGGAGAGAGAGAGAAATAAGGAAAAGAAAAGAAAAGAAAAGAAAAAATGAAATGCATTTTCTCAATCGACGTTTCCTCCAATATTGGAGAACTAATAGCTTGTGTCAAGTTGACTTAAAACAAGATAGCACATTCCCCAAGGTCAGCAGAATCCAAGGACAACTCTCAATTGTGCTAACCACTATGACATCCTCTGCCGGACAAGTTCCTTTTCCTTCAAGCCTCAGAAGAGGGGAGGAAGCTAGTGAGTGGTGGCTGGAGGTAGAGAGCAAGTTCAAGCCAGAAAATGAAAGAAATGGACCATTTCCTTCCCCACCTTTCTAGGAGGCCCATCCTAAAAATTCACCATCAAATTACATTTGACATGTGGATAATAAACCTAACTGAACATATCAAAGATTGAGTTGAGACTCAGACAAGTAAGAAGGGGGTTGGGTTTTTTTGGTTTGGTTTGGTTTCATTTTTGCTTTTAACTATTTCTGAGAAGACGGCTTAACATAAAGTCACAGAGAAATGAGGGGCATGAAAATCCCAATTAATGCTTTTGATTTTATTCTGTGGGTCCTCTTTGACAATGCCATTTGAGTGAGGCATACAGGAGACTTCTGAGGAACCGGTAAAAATAACGCGGGGGGCTAATAGATTCACGGAATGATATTGTAGGCAGGGGCATAGTTATCCAGTCAAAGAAGGGTTATATGTCAAGGCAAACTCCAAGACGTGACTGTGCTGAATTCAACTAATCACTAATCACACAAGCTGCCACCTCCCAAGTGACCTTGAGTGGGCCACATATATGTTCTATGTTTAGATTTCCATACTGCAAAGTGAAAAAAGACTACCCTTTATTGTCTGATTTGGGAAGGATAGTAAATGCAATCATAACTGCTTAGAAAACTTGTGCTCTTCTAAATGAACCTTATCAAAATCAATACCATGAATCTAAGCAATTAATTTGAAATCATTAAGTGAGCAATGAATTTTAAAACAATAGCTTGCAAAGAGTGTTCCAACTATCAGAAGCTGATCCATGTTGCTTTTCTTTTATAAGGAGGTAGTTAAGAGGAATTTCTCCATTAGTCTTTGCATAGCAAGCCCATCTCTGGACTTGGATGGATCTGCTATGTCAGTTGTCACATTAGTTTGGGTTGTATATGGAATATGAAACTTCTGGAAGTAGATGACCCACTTTGGTTTTTAGAGCCTGGTGTTATGCTGAGTTACACTAATTGATTTTTTTTCTAAAATCCCTCTTTCATCTGGAAGTTCAGGGTCATATTCTATTTTGCTTCATTCTCTGATTTGATCTGTTTTTAAGAACAGGGCAGAATTCACTTCCTGATGTTCTAGAAGCTTCTATAGAATGTTTGTTTGTTACAACCCCCAAACCCTGTTTCACAAACACACGTAAGCTGGAATTCATCAGTAAGAGGGATCATTTGCCACTCCATTCGGGTGTTACTACACATTGATTTGATGCACTTCTAATTTATTCCTTCCAAGAGAAGGAAAATTGGATGGTTTGCCTTAGATTCCTAGTGAGATTATATATACCTCCTTTCAATAAGAGGGAAGACATGTAAATCATTTTCCTTCCTTCTTTCTTTCTTTCTTTTTTCTTTCTTTCTTTCTTTCTTTGTTCTTCTCTCTTTTTTCCTTTCTTTTTTTTTCCTTTGGTTTTGGTTTTTTGAGGCAGTCTCTCTGTATAGCCTTGGTTATCTACACCAGCCTGGCCTCAAACTCAGAGATCTTCCTGCCTCTACCTCCAGTGTGCTGGGATTTAAGGTGCGCATCATCACTAGACTGGCTTGTAAATTATTTTCATTCTCAATCTACTTACTTCTCTGGTAAGAAGACTTGGAATGAAATCTGGGACATTCAGAAGGAACAGGGAAATAGATAATCCTTACTTCCTAGCTCTGCTTCCCTGCACCCGTATTCTCCCCATGTAGTAATTAAGTCTGTTGAAAGATGCTCTGCCTTGCTAATGACTAACATTGATATTGCTGGTCTTGACAATGTGAGCTTTGAGCTAATGCATGACTAACTGCAAGGAATCTAGAACCAGAGTATTATACTTGGCTGCAGCTTCACCAGCACAGTGCCTTGGGCGGGTGTTCTGAGTCTTGTACCTGGCTTCCTTACGTGCAAGACCAGCAGAAGGCACATTTATACATCTCAAGTGCTCAGAGAAAGTGACTCTTAAAATTTTAGCTGTTGATGTTTTTATTTCTCTTTGTATTATTTAGAAAGATAATTGCATTACAAATTGAACAGCATGAGTGGATTTTAAAACCCATAGATCACATAATTGTAGTTTAAGGAGTTTTATAAAAGGTCATAGGCCCTTCTTGGTGGGTTTTTTTTTTGAAAATTTGAGAGCTTATTTTATTTATTTTAAAATAAACATTGAAGCTTCCCCATTATCCACCACCCTACAAAACTTTTGAATGTGAAATGTTTAACAGCCTAACCATTTTTAGTAGGCAACAAATCCAGCCACAGGGATATGAGTCCTAGTATATGGATTGAAAACCATCCAAACAGAACAAAAGAACTTCAGACATTTTTCATAACTGAAAAGGCTCCTGCTCAGGTTTTCTTCCAGGCTCAAATTTTGTTTGAGTTTTAATTAATAATTTGAATCAATGCAGTGTTTCTCAGTTGGGCTCTGCACATTGGTATAGACTGCAAAACACTGTAATGCCAAGAACAAAAGCAATTTTTCATGTGTCTAATGCTGAAAATCCAATTTGCTGATTGATTTAGAGTCAAGAAAGCCAATAGAGTATGTATTTATTTTAATTTTTGATCTCAGTGGTTATCTTTTTCTTCTGCAAAGAAAAAGAATCATACATAAGGATATATTTATACATGTGAAACTATTTGATATTTGTATCAATGACCTTGATGACATTACTTACTTGGCTAGAAAAATGGAAAACTTGATCCAACTTAGTAACATTCCCCAGTACTTTCTCCATTCTACCTTCTAGGACAGACGACTTTGCAAAGTAAATCCCTCTGCAGAACCCAGTTGCAGCCAGCCTGCCTCTTGGTATTTTACCTCTCTGCCGCTCAAGGATAAAGCATTTGACAGTGAAAATTGCTGGTGTTATTATGGGATATCTTTGAATCCTTTTTAGTCTATTTCTTTAGTATATAATTTTCAAACCTCATCATCTTCATATTCATAATAAAAATCACTCATAATGCATCTGAAGCTGACAGTGCTTGGGGAACCTTCTAGGTCTGCACAACTCACCATGTCCATAAATCAATACAAGGAAAGGATCATGCTGGGTAAGGATAATTAATCTTGCTGTGCACACCAAGCAAGGGTTCTCATGGGACTCTTTGGGAGCACACTGTGTGCAGCAGGCATCTTCCTCTTTGACACTCCAATGAGACAAATACCAAAGAGTTCCGCAGACTTCTTATTCTAACAGCTTTTGAAAAAGGTTGCTGAAAACATCCTAATAAGCACCAAATAATGGAATTTCTGTGGGATGAAAAACATCTTCCCTTTCACTGCCATTCTTCCTAAATGTTTCTGTGCATAAAACTCACTTCCATTACAATACTGATTATTTCAACTGACGGGCCATCTTGAACTAGTGAAACTGGATAATATTCTAGGAGCTTTCTGGAAAGTACTTTCCTGCCTCCTGTTTAGCCATCAGATTGTAAGGATTGCGTAAATGTCTGCTGTGATGCTACCGTGTAACTCTGAAGGCAAATATGCCCTATTCTATTCAGTGTAAAGCAAGTACTCACAGATGTATAGACTGACAAACCAATTGAAGAAATAACCAAATCTGTAGGCTCCTTTCACAGACAATGCGCAAAGATTTATAACATTAGAATGTTTCAGGGATGTGATTAAGCTAAAAGCCATACACACAATGACCCTTGATCCAAGAGATGCCATTCATTCTGACCTAACTAGCTCAGCTCTGGGTATCACAAGATCTATGCTTGCAAATAAGAGCTTTTATATTGAAATATATACCTCCAGGTCATAACGTGAAAAGACCACATCAGTGTCAGTATACACTGTCAAAGAAAGTATTTCAATTCATGAAAAAGCAATAGAAATCCACCTCTATAGACACAGATTCAACTTAGCAGGATCTACAGAATCTAACACCCATGACTGAACTATTCTTGAAATGAACAGTATTTAGTATTTTCATGGAAGCAAACACTTAAAATTGTTGACCTTTCCTAAGAGGCCACCATCCTTATGGCATAAAGAAAGCTGAGGAGTATTTGAATGTGACACACCGTTCTTCCAGGGAGCACACGAAAATTAGCCAGGGCTGCACAGAGAAACCCGGTCTCATAAAAACCAAAATGGAATTATGTGTGTTGATTTTCGTTCTTGTGGGAAGGAAGGGTTCTGCAATGCATAGGCTATTTGAGCAGTTCCAATGCAGGAGCTGGGTCTTCATGACATTTGTTAGTCATTTCGGTTTCCATCCACTGCTGAGTGTCCCTCTCTCCTATAGAAGGCTTAATTTGGAATGTGATTGTCAGGTTAATCAGAGCTAGAATTATCTCTACAAAGAAGTAGCTGTGGGTTTTTGATTACCTGCTAACCTCACCCATGGCAGTGGGCCGAGTGGGCTGGCAATAAAGTTGTCATTCCGTGACTTCCATGCACATGATGCCAGTGCGTCAAAGGGATTTATTTATAGAAAATCATGAAATTCTCAGCTTTAAAGTAGAACATTGTGCTTCTCTATTCTCCGGCTAATTAGGAACTGTCACAGACATTTGTGGTTACCTACTAAAAAAGCATCTTATAGAGTACATTTTCTAAAGTATTTTCATATATTTTCAGTACAAGAAAAAATTACACTTGAGGACCTAGCCATGAAAGGAAATTTAGATGGCATAAAAAGTTGTGAAATTATTATGTTGATGCATTATTATATAGGAAAACAAGTATGAGAAGAACATAATTGTGCAGTCTATAGAGGCCAGGAGAGGGTGTCAGATCTCCCCAGGAAATGGAGTTCACCCTAATTGTAAGTTGCCATATGGATGCTGGAAATTGAACCTGCATCTTCTGGAAGAGTGGCCAGTGCTTCTAACTGCTGAACTCTCTCTCCACCCTCAGCACACATTGTCTTAAAAGTGCAGTTTGCAATGGAGGCGCGATGTGCTTGAGCAAGAATATCATTATAGATCCAGGCAGATAGATGGCTGATTTGAAGGCATCAGAGCGGACTTCTCAGTAGGAAGAAGACCAAACTTAGAAGAGTTTACAGGCAGAGAGAAGGCATGAAGCAGAACCACACCTAGGGCAACCTCAGGGGACACTGAGGAACTCTCAGGATAGTGGTTTGATGCCTTATTGTGTTGGGGTACAGACCGATGGAGTGCTGTGCTCAGCTTGGGTGATGAGAATCTGATGGGAGATGGTCCAATAGGTAGGTAATGAGATTGCTGGGTTTATAGACAAAGCCCTAGGTAAGTGGCTTGGGGCATGGAGCGAAAGAGGAACAAATGAAGGGAGAGGGTTCTTCAAAATAACCCACATGTGATGTTAAAGTGGCTTTTAGTTCTGAGAGCGGAGTGAGAAACATGCCTGAAGGATTCGTTTTTAAGGGGCTGGATTGGCAAAGTATTCATTATGTGAGCATGAGGACCTAATTGTCATCCCCAGACCCAAAGTAAAAATGGCTGCCAGGTGGTGTGCTCTGAGAAGCTGGACACTAGGAAGCTGAGGCAGGAGGATCCCTGAGGCTCACTGGCCAGCATAGTGGAATCAGCAAGATCCAGACAAGGAAGAGGCTCTGTCTCAAACAAACAAACAACAACAACAAAATGAAAACAAAAGAGGCAGAGTTCCTTTTCTTTATCAGCTTGGCCACTGGTAAGCTCCCGATGCCCCAATGGGTGACCCCATGCCTACGCTCATGTGGGCAGAACTAACTGAACTCAGTGGGAACTGATAAATCAATAAGAACATGAACTTGGGAGGGAAGATGTGATGGCCACATGGGAGGAGGGGAGGAGGGGTGAATGAGTAGTGGCTATAGCCAACATAAATTGTATATATGCATGAGATTTTCTGATTAAATTAAAAAAAAAACAAGCAAACAAAGTAGATGGATGACACCTGAGGAATAATTCCTGAGGTTAAGTGTAGTGATGGGGCGCGGACCTGCTTTCATCCCGCTCAGCTCCTGCACGGCTAGCTTATACCCAGAAATAACAACACACAAATTGTATTCATTTAA
>LOEQ01000558.1:139726-156620 GCA_001685075.1 Bramus lutescens | reverse complement strand
TGCCTCTGCCTCCCGAGTGCTGGGATTAAAGGCGTGCGCCACCACCGCCGGGCTTATTTAATGGTTTTTGTGTTTGATTGAAGTTGTTTTGGTTTTTCCTAAGGACCAGTTGGTGGATTTTTATTTTACAATTTTTTTCTTTTTTTTTTTCATAGTGACTGTGTCTTTTAATTTAGCAAAGAAAGAAATCTTTGAAGAAATAATCTGGTCAGGCCAGAATGATATATTCAATTCTCTCATGTCCATGGTGAAACTTGTAAGTTTGGTCCCATGTTCCTGAGGGAAACAGTTTGAAATACCAGTCTACACTGTTGGCTAGCAGAACATTTCCAAATTACATTGTTTATGAATGAGTCTGGCATGAAATCCATACTATGTAGCTGAGGTGAATAATCAGACATGTGTTAGACTAATGGTCTAACAGTAGAATTATTAACTCAAAAAGATAATCACACACACACACACACACACACTCATGGATGTAGCATGCCTCAAATAGTCAGACAATTCATTTCTTCTAAATAAGAAACACTGCTGGGTTCTCCATTGGGCCTTGGTAATTAGGATGTAAATAAATGCTTTAGAGAGTAAAGAACTCTTCCACAAATGCTAATGAACTCTCAAAACATAATTGAAACATTTTTATTAAATTTAGTGTAATGCCTACAATTTCATTTGCCCTGTTGCTTATTCCAAAGTCCTCCACCTCCAGAAAGAATTTATTTCATATCTCTAAACTGTAAATTGGGATAATAAAAAAAATCCCTCCATCTTAGTCGGGCACACAAAAAGCCCAGCATTAAACTCAGAGATAGGAAAAGATGTCCTAAGAGCTAGTGTCTTTGCTGTCTACACCAAGACATTAGGCTTCTATCACATTCAATCAATGTCTTAGAACATGTGACTTGGCCCTGCAACTGTGGATAGGTTCTGAATCTGTGGATGCAACCAATTGTGGATCAAAGATAAATGGGGGGGTTGCATCTATATTAACCACATGCTAACAGTTTCCTTATCAATATTCCATAAGCAACACAGTATCAAAACCTCGTGTAACCCTTATATTGCACCGTGTGTTATGAGTGGTCTAGGAGTGATTTAATGTATGTAGGAAGATGTGTACAAGTTGTGTGCAAATGCCCACTATTTTATGTGAGTATCTCTGAAGGACCCTGGAATCAATTCCCCAAGAATATGAAGAGACAACTATACTTATATAAAAGAAGCCCTCTTAAGGTTATCTCTAAGGATCCTGAAAGCTTAGACAGTCAGCCATAATATAATCCAAATGGCAAAGTCCAAATTAGCTAGAGAACATAGAGTAGGGTGGTTATGATACTTGATCAAGGTTTTGGAGACAGCTAATTATATGTTCCTAAGGTAGCCACTTTACCTTCCAGACCCAATTTGTAAACTTGGAGGTCCCTGCTGACTCTAAAACGTTGTGACGTCAGTGTTAATCAGTCTTCATCACTCAAAAACTACTCCAGCTAATCAAAGAAAAAGAGGAAGGATTTACTTTGGCTCCTGGATTTGGATGATTCAATCCAAGGTCAAAATTCAAAAGCTTCAAAAGGCTACATAAGAAATTAAAAAAAAAATCCCCTTTCCATGAATGGAAGTTACAACCAAGAAAAACTTTAAAGAAGGTGTGGATAGATGATAGTAGTGTTATGTTTTATATAGTGGCTTATGACTAAATTTGTGTGATGGGTGTTGCTAAGTAGCCCGAACTAGCTAGCCTTGAACTCACAGCCTTTGCCTTCTGGGTGCTGAGATAACGCACAGAAATAGCAACTTATTCTTCGGCACAGTGTCTCAGTATCCTATCAATGCCCTGGGAAATGGATAACACTGCTCTTGTTATTGCTATTCTTATGAGGAAATAGGCCTCATTAAGTATCATAACCAAAACTTAATAATGTTTTTGCAAAAACAAAATAGTCTAAAGTAAGACTCAAGGTTTTAGATGCAAAGAAAATAAAGTAGTGAAAACTGCAGATGGAGTTTCTGCAATTCCAATTTTATTCACAGATTTTTAAATGCTGCAAAACAGACTTTTAGTTTCCTTTCAATGCATAAACAAAAAATAGGAAAGGAAAGGAACCTACAAATATGTCTACAATGTTTCTTTATATAAAAAACATCCTGCAATCTGTAATGGTGCTTGCTTTAATATCATAAAAGCCACACTAATGATAACCATGGCACCTAGGAATTAGGCATGAGGGTGTCGGTTTCAGCATGGCTTACCTTCTGGAAGCATCCAGAGGCCACCAGGCTTACCTGATATTGAACAGTATGTCAACGTATAGCCACAGGGGCACAAAATAGGATTCTTAAGCTGCCTCTGAATTTTAACTGTCTCTTTTCCTCTCCTGCCAACTCTGCCTCTCTTCTCCCCGAACCCCCACGACTCAGTTTTCATTTCAAGATAAATGAAAAAACAACAAAGTCCATTTTCCATTGTTCAAGCAATTTCTCTGCACTTGTGTAGCAGCACAGTTTTGTAAATACTAAAAAGAAACATAAACAAGTAACTTGCAAAATCAGGAACTTGGTTGGGTGTTATGCTATCAGTTATATCAACCTTTTGAGGTGTTGACAGGGTGCCATGAAGCTATGGTAGGAGCTAAGATGCTCTCCCTGGGCAGCTTGGATGCAGCTGCCATAGTCATCTTCCTTCCACTGTGTTGCTGGAAGCCAAGAGCATCTGTCTAGCGTGGGAGCTCGTAGACTGAACGCGAGTGGAACTGGAGGTTTCTGAGGCATCACACAAGTGCGGAGAACCTCTAACAATTCGGAAGATAAAGTGACATCTTCACATACTGGCTGCTGCCATCTTTGCAAAATTTCCAGAACAGATGTCATAAATAATGATGTAAAGAGAAATCACAAACCCAGGCGTGGGGAGGGATTAATTTAGCTTTGGGGTCCATCTCTAGATACAATAATTAAAATATCCCCCATCTTATTGCCATAGACATAAATTATATGCTTTTCAATATACCTGTCTTTTTGTTACAGAGAATAAGACTTCTCATAAAGCAACAATCCCCTCATTAACTCTCTCATAATTTAACATCTCTAAGATCCTTTCAAATATTAATTGCACTAGCAAGTCTTTCTCCAGGGAGCAAAGGGTTTTTTAAAGCAACGTCTCCTCAGTCTTACTCATTCTGAGGTCATGAGAGAACTGGAAAAAGGTATTTAGTTTTTCTCACTCTGTTTAAGAAAACAGAGTTATCCTTTGTCTAAGCCATCACCATTTACCAAAGGACAAACCAATCACAAAGTATCTTTCTCTCTGAGAGTCACAGTCCTCCTTTAAGGTGGATATATATTGCTAGACAAGTTAGTGAACTTCGCTGAGCATTGAGATGGTGACATAAATGGAAAGGTGGAATTCATTAAAGTAACACTCTAGGAAAGGGTGCCCAGGATACGTTTGAGAGAGTTATAGTAAGGTATAGAAGACTGACCGTGGTTTTTACTGTCTATTGGACAGGAGTCACTATGTTAAGCTCTTCAAATGCAGTTCTTTCATATCCATTTCATATTTATCTGTTCTCTATCCTTATATCAAATCAACCTGTAAGGAGACAGGAGCTATTTGGGCTCAGATATGTTGACCTTCTTGCTTTGTGCCTCTGCAGAAAAGGTGCACATACAGTCTTCCCTCTTGGCTTCCTTCTCCCCACTTCTCCGGACTGAGACCAAGTCTAACAAATATTTTTTGTGAGGGACATTCCTCAACTACAGCAATTACTTCATTGAATCCTCTTAGTAATTGTGTGTGTGTGTGAGAGAGAGAGAGAGGGGGGGGAAAGAGAGAGCGAGAGAGAGAATGCATGTGTGTGAGAGAGGGGTGCATGTGTGTGTGTGTGTGTGTGTGTGTGTGTGTGAGAGAGAGAGAGAGAGAGAGAGAGAGAGAGAGAGAGAGAGAGTGCGTGTGTGTGTGTGTGTTATGGAGAGGATGGGTGAATGCACACATGCCACAGCACATGCGTGGAGGTCAAAGGTCAGTGTTCTTAGGAGAGTTGGTTTTCATCTTCTACCATATTTTGAGGTAGGATGTCTCAATGATTCTGCAGCTGCAGCTGTACTGCAAGCTGACTAACTGATGAGCTTCCAAACAGTTCTGTCCCTGATCCTAGCTTATTCTAGGAATTCTGGGACTGTGGATGCATGTCACTACACCCGACTTTCTATCTGGTTTCTGGGGCTCTTACTTAGACCTTCAGACTTTAACTATTGAGCCGTATCTCCTTTTCCTCAGTATCCCTTTGGAGCATAAGATACAGATTTAGACAAGTTAAATGACTATACATGGTTTTAAGTTGACCCTTGCCAAACAAGGCTGTGACCCTGGACTCGGGCCAGCTCCTATGTCCACTGTGCCATGTCCTTCTTTTGATAACTTACTCTACAGGGTTATTTACGTTATTCAACTAAGAGTAAAAATTATTTCTCAGGGCTGGAGAGATGGCTCAGCCATTAAGAGCCCTGGCTATTCTTCCAGAGGACCCAGGTTTGATTTCTAGCACCCACAATTATTGGTAGCTAACTCCAGCTCCAGAGGATCTGTTGGCTTTCTTGGACACTGTACACACATGGCACACAGACATACATGCAGGCAAAGCACCCGTATACATAAAATGAAAAAAAAACTTATGTCTCTACAATAGCTATGTCAAGGGAATTTCAAAGGATATTATCTTGTAACTGTTACACTCTGTAAGACTGATCAAGTTTGAAATGGAAGAAATTCTTGGTCCCTTGGAAGGGAAATATAATCTACAAGAACTGGATATCAGATGTCAAGGTTTTCAGCTTTGTCATAACACCAGAAAAGCAAGAATGAGTTTAAGGAGGGTGATGACTAGGTTAAGACCAAATTCCCCTCAGGCTCAGGGAGAAATCTTAGTCAAGCAGAGTAATTTAGTATTTCAGTGTTTACTGCAGCTGCCCAGTCACCAAAGACTAGAAATGATACTTTACCAAATAAGTACCATGTTTAAAGAATTAAATGAGGTTGACCGAGGAGTGTTATCAACGTGTAGGTGCTGAAGTTCATTTTGATAATTACCTTGCTGCATCTGGCATGTCTCTTGTGGGAATCATTTGCATGTTAGGGTGTTCCTTTCTCCTGGTATTATCACTTAACTGAGCTAATTACATCAGTGACCTGATGGATCCATACACCTTTCTTTTAAAAATAAAAGAATAATCCTAGAACTCTTCTGTATTTTCTCAACTCTGCCCCAGGTCTCTAGTATCAGATAAGAAACCCTGTCTTACTTTTATATACTATTTTAATTAAATGGCTTCTTGAAGTTCCCCATTAGAAAGTGGAAGGATTTGGGGTACATGTTCTATGGTCCATGTTTCTTCACTTGGAAAAGACACTACTCACATCTTAATTCTCTTCTAGTTAGGAGGATATTGCAAACCTTCTCACTACCAGGTGGGGCAGTAATTGATTTTTAACCAATCTTTAAAGACATAAAATAAAAAATCACTTCTATCACTCCAGTAAGGAATTGAGCTGTGAGCTTTTGGATAGCTGACACCACAGATACCTAGTCTTTTGAGTTACCTTCTTGGTGCTGTCCATTTCAATGACAGTTTATGACATCCCAGGAGAAAAGAAGGGGCAGAAATAGTGAGTCATAGAACCTGTTGAAGAACAGGTATGTCAGGGAAGTGGCAGATGCCAAGAAAGTAGAACTACCATTTATGTGCATGCATGTATGTGATGTATGTGCACATGTGTGGATGGATGGATAGGTAGACAAAAATAACTGACTTACCTATAAATGCCTGTTTCCTTTTTGACACTGAAGAACAAGACAGTGAGTGGCTTAGAAACCATCAATTGTTTAAATGAAATAGTAAGTCACACATCAGAGGTCAACACCTTTTCCCCACCTCAGACGGACACTGGCAGCTGAGCTCTGCAAGTTTTCAGAGAAAGTTAGCAGACTGGCATTAAGCAAAGAGGATATCAGGAAGAACAGTTCCCCTCCTGGGAATGTCACATTGCGGGCAATTGAAAATGAGTCCAACAAATATTTTAATATATATCATTAATTATGATCATAAAGACCTTCCCTGTCTTTGCATCTATGGAATGAGGAAATAATGAAGTAAGCATCACAGCTAAACAGAGACAAGTGTTTATCTTAACTCTGTAACTGTATAATTGCTTGCCATTTCTAAATCTCAGTTTCCTCTCAGTAGCTTGAAATGTGAAATCCAAATGAAGCCTCCACCTCACTGTGCACAGCAAAGATAACGGAGCTGGCTAGGCACACGGGTTCTGCAACCCTTAAGATGTGCCAGGAATTGTTCTACACATAGGGTGCACTGAGGCAAAACATACTGCCCTGTCACTCTCGAGGTTCAGTAAATGACAGTTGTTTTCAATGCATGCAAACACTCCACCGTGGATTGTTGAGAAATACTAGACGGGGCTCTGCGCTTCAAACGCCGGTGGTGTTTGCAGTGTTTCAACAGGTGTTTGAAGATGAAAAGAAAAATAAATAAAAAGTGACATAGAGAAATAAGCAGCAGAAGGTACCACTAGGGAGCCAAGGAAGAGTTGGAACAGGACACCCTTAAGGCTACCTGTGGACCAAGAAGCGCAGCGCTCACCTTCGTGTGTAGCCCTCTAGTGGTAAGAATAAGCAATAACCTCAATGACTTCGGGCTAACAGCTTTCATCCAGGACAACAGGTTGCTTCATTTCTCCTCTTGTGAAAGATTTTGAAGATCAAATAACCCCACAATGATGTATGTGTTTGCACATGTATCTATGCACATGTAGATATGTGTTTTCAAAATTGGGCCTTCTATTTCATTTACACTGTTATTATGTGCTTGGTTTGCTGATAAATCTTTACACAATTTAAGAGAGGGAAAAAGAAGAAAAGCTGTAAGCTGTTTTGGTCTCTTCTCCACCAGATCTCATGGTACCACAAGTGCCACCCTATGCTATATCTTTGCTCGCTTCCTCCTGTGCCTTCAGTCTCCACGGCCAGGCACTCCAGCATTCTTCTGCAGGAAGAAAAGAGTAGAATGTAAAATGCCTTTGTGCAAAACCTTTCTGAATGCTGACATTCTTCCATTTATCATCCACAGCACAGCAGTAATGGTCCCTAGGGAATCACCATTGCTGCTCAGGGTTGAGACGGTCCAGTGTGCTGAGATTATTATCATATATACGCTTTTATGCATTGTTTAATCAAAACCAAAAAAAGTCCTGACAGGAAGATAACCACGGAGGTTAATTTCCTGGTCTGGGCAGCAGCCCCCCATGCTGTATTATGTTCCTTTTGTGGACTCTGATATGGAGTGGCCCACGTGCGTGCCTGCAAGGTCTGTTATCTTATTCCTTTTCAAGGATGATTAGTCTCAAGAGAAGGCAGCATTTTCTAGGGTTCTGCAAAAAGAGCTTTGACTCCCTTATTTAAAAGAGGGCTTGTATCGTCCTTAATGTTTCACTGAAAGAAGTAACTATCCGTCTGCAGACGTCACCTGCCTCAGAAAGGAGACCTCCCACCTCTACCATGTCCCTGGCTTGAGCCAGGTGTAAGCAGTTTAAATGTGATTCACTTGTAGGTAGCAAAAACAAGGGGTGTCGGGAGGCTGCGACTCGTTTCGAAGCCTTGAAAGAAGTAAACAGCGACTGTGAACACTGCACAGTCCTTTCCCTTTGGAAGAACTCAACCCCACATTGAATGCCTCTGGCTTCCACACTCACAGGCATGCAACACACACAAACAGACAAGAGTAAAGATAGACAAAATTTAAAAAAAAACTTCAAGAGTAATATCATTTTAAACATGATATATACATATACACACTCATACATGAAGTACACATATACGTATAACCAATATACACATATAAGTGGCAAGATGGTAAATAATTGTGCTCCTGGTGCACTCAGAATCTCACTACTAGGGAAGCTAAGGCAAAAGGATGACAAGCTTGAGCCAAACCTGAACTTCATAGGATGATTTTAAGTCAGCTTGTGATCAAAGTGGGACCCCATTTCAGTGCATACCCCTATTAAATAAAACCTCACAGATGTACTGACATAGATGAGAAGTAGAGATCATAAACCATAGCTACTTTATCTATAAATCAGTGAATCATAGTTAGTCTATAAATCAAACAACCTTATCTCTTATGGAAGAAATCAACTAAATACTAAAAAGCTCTCACTCACCAGCCTAAATGACACAAAGCTCTTGACTCTTCGTTGTGAAAAGTACTTCTCAGTGCCCATATGGAATCCATTAACCTATTCTCTGTCTGTTTTACCATTTGGTTAGGTGCTGATGTTGGCATTAGTCATGATACTATAAAGGCTGGAATCTATTAACTCAAAGAACAAAAGTAAGTCTATGCAAGCGAATGAAAAACCTCGACAACAGGTGGGGAGCATCATCTAATTGGCAAGAAAGGCCTGCTGAGCACATCCTGGGATGCCATGGTGGCACTGGATGCTAATTAAGATTTGTGGTATTAAAGTTTACGAAGTGTTTCTTTGTATTCATGATGCCTGTTTCCAAAGCCAGGGAAAGAGCTCGTTGTTTTGACAAATTTCCTTCCAAAATGAATTTAAAAAATTAAAAATGATACTCCCCTTTAAAGATTTCCTCTTAAAAATTAACCTTTATGACACCTTTTAGGTGAGGTTTTGAAAATAGTATTTACAATCAATCATTCTTTATTTTAACTCTGACAGACTTCCATCTTGATATGTTTTAAAGGGAAGCATCCCTTGGGACAACAGCTGATCGGAGGGCCATCATCCTCATAAGGAAGAAACACATATTAAATACCCAATAGCATTTAATCTGTGCTCCGGAGAACCTGAATTTGCATTCTTCTCCATCTATAGCTCTAGGGTGGACCAAAGGCACATATTGGTTATAGACAAGTGTAGCATCACCAACCAACATAGAGGTCATGTGTCTTCCCCTCTGTGTTTTGAATAGAATGGCCCCCATAGGCTCATAAATAGTTAAATATTTAGTCACTAAACTATTTTTAGAGTGGCACTATTTTAAAAGATTAGAAGGATTAGGTGTGGCCTTGTTGGAGGAGTGTGTCACTGAGGATGGACTTTGAGGTTTCAAAAGTCCATGCCAAGCCAAGAGTTTCTATCCTCTCTCTCTCTCTCTCTCTCTCTCTCTCTCTCTCTCCCTCTCTCTCTCCCTCTCTCCCTTTCCTCCCCCTCTTTGTCTATGGATCAAGATGTAGAATTCTCTGCTACTTCTCCATAAGGGTTGGCTTCCTATTCTTCTCTTACTTTCTGCTTCTCCCAAGCTTCTTGAGGTTCCACTGGATGGAATAGAGGCACCTTTCTCATTTGGACAAAAAATCTGGTGCAAATGGGCAATACTTTTATTTGGAAATTTAAGCACAAAAAGAAGAGGGGGTATTTGATAAAAGGTTTCTCAAGACAATTGGCATGCAATGTGCCTGCAGACAATCTCACTTTAAATGACATTTAATAGCTTTCTCTTCCACTTCACTGATCCACATTTCAGTGTAACTGATCACATTGAAAACAAGACATGGGTATTTGAGCAGAAATGAGGTTTCTTGTTCTCAGCTATTTTCAAATGGCTTTCTGCTGTCAGAGAACAATAAAGAAATCCCCCAGAGAAAGAAATCCTTCACCTCAACCCAAAAGCAACAGCTGGAGTTCTCTCTCTCTCCCTCTCCCCCTTTCTCTCCCCCTCTCTCTAACTTTCTGGAATAACAGCTGAAAACCATAGAAACTTCATTATAGCTACTAAAATGCGAAGGAAATAAGACTTTTTTGCTTCCTGTTGCATTCATTTCTCAAAGCACATTTAATTTGATTGCCTCTAATTGTCGGTGATTGTTCTAGCTAGGGTTGCAAAGACAGGAAAGATGCTCCTTAGCTACAAGTCAAATGACTTTGCAGATGGTGCTTGCATAGGTGAAGCAGATGCCCCTTCTCCCCAGCTGGAAGTCTCCAGAGTGGTGAGAAAAACTGAGATTGAGCTCTCATGGGAAGGAGTTGCCTGGGTATATGTGAGCGCCTAAGTCAATTAGGAAAGCCTGTCCACGTGGCAGATTGTTCTGCAAGACTTGGTGGGAGGTCTGGAAGGAGTGACAATGCCGGAGTTATGCAGGTGATTCAGTCCATCAGCGCCTCCTCGTACAAACACACACTCATGCTGGGTGCAAAGGCAACCTGACAGGTGGATGGTAAAGAGAACACCGAGTGTTCTTTAGCCCCCATGGAGAGGGGCCACAGGCAGAAAGAACTTGGTGGGGACATGGGTGATGGCCAGGTGTGCAGAAAAGGCAGGAGAGGAATCACACAATAACTATAACTGACAGGAAGGATGGCCAATGTGAAGGCAAGGTTTAGAAATTGGGCCGATGCCACAAGAAGAGAGGAAGAAACGGTGAACACTGAAGTTTCATGATGTTGTGATTGCACTGCCAGACAGAGTTGGTGTGGTTGAAATAATTCTGGCTTTGCCAGCAATGACATCAACAATTATATTCACGAACCACAGTATTCCCTACAGTGTTAACAGATCTGCCATCTTCCAGGTGATCAAGCCATCAAGGCAAAAAAGCCTTCCTCCACTCACGATGCAGCATCAGAATGGTCAGACTTTCTCAACCAGCCTAGGCTACAAAGTGAGACTCTACAAAGAAATCCAATTTCATAAATAAAGGAAAGGCTAATTTTCCTTGGAAATGTGCTCTACTTTTTTATTCCCTCCCCTCAGATAGAGTGTAGTAAGCAAGGCGATTGGAATGTGTTTGTGGTTGAACTACTTGTGTCCAAGAATGTGTGCACCTTGGCAGTATTGTTTTATTCTGTCCATCTGGTAGCATGCTTGGCTGGGGACTCGCAAATGTCACTCTGTGATGGATGGGTTTTCTCCAGGAACTTCCTGATTATCTACTTTTTAAAGATCCGACTCAGAACCTAAAAACAGCACTAGAGCAGGACAACAGTAAAGGATTTAGCCCACAGTTACTTCCCAGCACAGTGGTTCCCAGTGAATTCTTGGTTTCCTTCACTCTGGAGCACCATAGCCCAGAGCATATGGACTTTATACTAAGAGTCATAGGCAAAAGCTATTTACCCAGAATGCCAGTGGGGCAGAATTTTAGATAGACCAGCAGAAGAAATGTCCTGACACCCTGAATGCAGCCAACAACTCTGTCATGTCAAGGGCAACAAATTATTCTGAAGTTTCATTCCAAAACTTTACTCTTAGGCTATCTAGAAAAGAAAAGTACCGGGCCAATAAGATTGCTCGGTGGGTAGCCGCATGCCTGATGACCTGAGTTTGACAACTGGGACCCACGAGGTTGAAGGAGAAAAATGTTTCTGACATGATGTTCTCTCTCTCTCTCTCTCTCTCTCTCTCTCTCTCTCTCTCTTTCCCTCTCTCCCCCCACATACATATACATCATAAACTTTTTAAAAAGAAATGGTACCACTCTCTATCTCCTCTTCTGCATGGTGCTCCAAAGGACTGATTGCTCCAAAGTCTCTCCTCTCTGCACATTGTCTGGTTACGGATCTCTGCATTAACTTGCTAATTTTCATCTACTACAAGGAGAAGCATCTCTGGGGGGGGTTAATGAGGCACTGATCTATAGGTATAGCAACGCATCATTAGAAGCTACATTGTTCCTATATTCCTTTAGAAGAATAATAGTAAGTTTTCCCCTAAAATCTCTGGCCAGCAAGTGCCAGCATTCCTATCTCCCTCCTCAGGCACTGGTGTCACAGCCATGCCCAGAATTAAAAAATATTTTTTTCTCATTTTACATACCAATCCCAGTTCCCATTCCTTCCCCTCCTTCTACACCCTCCACCTCCCCCCGACCCAGCCACCCATCCACTCCTCAGAGAGCATAAGGCTTCCCATGGGGAGTCAACAAAGTCTAGCACATCGCTTTAAGGCAGGACCAAGCCCCGCCCCAGCACCCATATCTAGGCTGAGCAAGGTATCCCTCCAAAGAGAATGGACTCCAAAAAGTCAGTTCAAGCAGTAGGAATAAATCTTGATTTCTCTGCCAGTGGCCCCACAGTCTGCCCCAGCCATTCAACTGTCACCCCCACTCAAAGGCCCTAGTTTGGTCCTATGCTGGTTCCCCCGATGTCAGTCCAGAGTCAGTGAGCTCCCATTAGCTCAGGTCAGCTGTTGCAGTGGGTTTCCCCACCATGGTCTTGAACCCTTTGCTCATATTATCGCTCCTCTCTCTCTTCGACTGGACTTTGGGAGCTCAACCCAGTGCTTAGCTGTGGATCTCTGTATCTGCTTCCATCAGTTGCTGGATGAAGGCTCTATAATGACAATTAAGGTAGTCATCAATCTGATTACAGGGGAAGGTCAGTTCAGGCACCCTCTCTGCTATTGCTTAGGGTCTTGACTGGGGTCGTCCTTGTGGATTCCTGGGAATTTCCCTAGAGCCAAGTTTCTTGCTAGCCCCATAATGGCTCCCTCAATCAAGTTATCTCTTTCCTGGTTCTCCCTTTCTGTCCTTCCCCCATCTCAGCCATCCCATTCCCTCATGTTCTTCTCCCCACCTTCCCCTCTCCTCCTCCCCTTCCACTATCCCTTCTCCCCCCACCCCCACAATCCCAAACAGGAGATCATGTCTATTTCTCCTTCCGAGGGGGATCCAAGTATGCTTCCCTTAGGGTTCTCTTTGCCACCTAGCTTTTCTGGGGTCACAGGCTGTAGACTGGTTATCCTTTGTTTTATGTCTATTATCCACTTGTGAGTGAGTACATATTGTGTTTGTCTTTCTGGGTTTGGGTTATCTCATTCAGGTTTTTTTCTACTTCCATCCATTTGTATGCAAATTTCAAGATGTCAGTTTTTTACCGCTGAGTAGTAAAGTATTCCCTTGTGTAAATGTTCCACATTTTCTCTACCCAATCTTTGGTTGAGGGGCATCTAGGTTGTTTCCAGGTTCTAGCTATTAGAAATAATGTTGCTATAAACATAGTTGAGCAAATGTCCATGTATGATTGAGTATCTTTTGGGTATATGCCCAAGAGTGGCATTGCTAGGTCTTGAAATAGGTTGATTCCCAATTTTCCGAGAAACCGCCATGCTGATTTCCAAAGTGGCTGCACAAGTTTGCACTCCCACCAGCAGTGGAGCAGTGTTCCTCTTACTACGCATCTCCAGCAGAAGCTATCTTCAGTGGTTTTGATATTAGCCATTCTGGCTGATGTATGATGGGTATCCCAGAGCCATTTTGATTTGTATTTCCCTGCTCATGCCCAGCTTTTGTTAGGTGAGTACTGTAATCCAGACTCCACTCCTCATGCTTGCATGGCAGCGCTCTTTTAGAAAGAGCCACCTCCCCTGGCCCTACTTGTGACTCTTACTGTTCCCACCTTAGAAATCCTCTTTGGTCTGAGTCAGATGAGGAAGCCAACGTGTGTTTATTATACTCTGAGAAGGCTGAAGTACATCAATCCCAAGACTAACTTGTTAATCTAGAGACAAATGCATGTCCACTCAAGGATGCTGGACTTCAGTTTCTCCTCTGGCAGCATAGCAATAGTGATAGTGAAAAATGTATTCTCTGTGTCCTTCACAGACTGGAACTAGGTTTGGAGGAGGACGCATGTTGGCACAGGCCTGTAGTCCCACATTTGGAAAACATGATAGCACATGTTAAAGGCCAACCTGGACTACATTGTAAGCCAGGCTATCTGGCCAGAAAAGTCCCAGGGATTCTTGTCTGTCCCCATCTCACTGAGGTTGTGCCAAAATGACACATGTGTACTGCCATGTCCAGAATGACACATGTGCACTGCCATGTCCAGATCTACATGGTTTCAGGGTTCCAAACTCAGGTCTCATACTTTTACAGTAAGGATGTCACCCATTTGGGCCATCCCCCCAGCCCCCCTTTTTATTGTTTACAACAAATACACCTCTACAACCAGGTATACAAAGTTCAATCTTGGAACCATGAATGAAGCCATTGCACACATAGCTGCTTATCCACTGAAAGCTACTCAGTCTGCCCTTGCTCATGGATTTTTGTCTCATCAGCCATTCCTCTATACCCTTGCTCAGTAACAATGAGTTCAAGCATCATCATAAAACAGTTTGGGCAAGGATGTAAAGTCAAGGACAGTAGGGGTCAGTTCAAAATCCACAAAAGAAAATACATCCAAGAAGAATTTTTAAAGTAAACTTAAAGCTAGAAGTCACCACTATCACCAGGTAATCATTGAATTTTCTGTGAAGTTTCTAGTCTGTAAGTTAAGGATGTCTTATGTGCACTTTTTTTTCCATGTTTGGATGTCTATCAGAAGAGTAGCTAATGAACACATGGTACATATACACAATGAATCTCATTCAGCATGACTTCTAACACAATACGAGGATATTCGTGAGGGAAGCAGATGGAAGAGCAGAGACTTCTGTGTAGATACTGTGAAGCCGCCAGTCTCGGCATCCCAGGTGTGAACACTCATCTTGGGATGCAGGCAGAAGAACGTGTCTGACTAATGTTGGTGAGTCTCCCGTTGTCTGAAGCCAGGGTGGCTGCACCCTAAGCAAATGCATCCCAATGAGTCATCATAAAGAAACAGCTCTGATATCATAACCCACGCATGTTACAAAGTGCCAGACTGGGAGGCCCTGAAGAAGGGGGAGGCACCACCCTTGTCCATCCTCTTCAGTGCTGCTGACCCAAGTGAAATGGTCTGCATGACGCTGATGAACCGCACTCCCTTCACTTTTAAACCCCAGATAGAAAGAGAGCAGTAGTTGTAAATTATCACCTGTGTGGCTATGGGGCACTGAATGGGCTTCAAATTCACATCTCATTTATGAGCATGTGCTGCAGAGGACACTGTGCCTTTGGAAGCACCAGTGTCTAGGGACAAGGAAGAAAATAAATTGTAAAGGTCCCATCTTACCTAACGTGTCAGAACAATGGATCGCAGAACAGCATACAGTATGTACTTTCTATTCGTAATTAATTCAAGTAATTTCACATGGGGAAACAACCTTGTACCAGATTCTATATGGCAGTCTAGTCTCTATAGAGACACTTATGCCGTCAGAACAACCACGTTTTGTCAACAGAACTGGAAGATCGGATTTCTACCTTAGAGCTACTCCTGTTCAGCCATGTCACCAACCAAGATATTAAGCCACTAAGAGCCCCAGTTTTCCACCTTTAAACAAGGACTCTGATAGTTAGTTATTCATAGTACTCCATGGAAGGTCTTAATGAATCTAAAACTTCTCCACTGTCGAGATCATTCACCTGCATATGGACTAGGAAGTCAAGTTGGGAATTTAGAGGATTTGCTATGTATATCTGTTTGAGCTGGTACAGCAAGATCCCACACAGAGTTGCTCAAATAAGGGCTTCACCTATGTACTTCTGGAGTTCAAAGCCCAAGGTCAGGTGCTGATTTTCCCCCACCCCACCATCCCAACAGCCTCCTTCCTGGCTGGTAGACCATGACCTTCTCTGTGCCTTTATGTGATGGCAAGAGGATGAACTCTGGTTTCTTTTTCATTCTAGAAGGAGCCTGATCTAACCGTGGAAATCCCACTCTCCCAGTGTCATCTAAATGTAATTATCTGCCAAGGGACCACTCCACCTTCCATCCCATCAAGGGCCAGAGCATAACCCCATCATGTTGAAATGACGGTTATTTTTAGTAGATTGTCAGGAAGGGAATGGCATGGGGCGATGAGAAATGATCTGAAGGAGTTCTTCCCAGGCAGAAGCCAGCAGCCCCGAGTCTTGCCTGACCACCACAGACAGACAGCCCTTGTAAAGGAATCCCTAGGAAAGTTGTAGTGCTTATAAAATCCAGTTTCAGAGTTTGAGTAATGCTGATTTCATTTTGAGATAATGGCTAATTCATGTGGTACTTACCCTCCTCAGAATATTTATGCTTTCCCTGCTTTTAAAGGAATAAAATACCTTTGGCATGATGCTAAAATAAATGAAAAACTCCAGGTAATTTTTGCATAGTTGTAGCAGTAACCCAGAGCGAAGGGCCAATTCAATGAAGTCCCGTGCCAATTCATAATTGATATTAGCTCATGAGTAGATAAGAGGGGTAAGTGGGAATCATGGAGGAGACCATTATTGTTGCAGAGATACTGAGGAAGGATCGCCAGCCTGGCACCATGTGCTACATTTGCTGTTGGTGGGAAACCCATCCTCCACCACCCCACTTTGATAAGGAATAAGGGGTGCCAATCACAAGTGGCGCAGGAGAATGTGACTGGCTTCACCCAGTGGTTCTCAAATTTCCTGTGTATGCCAGCATTCCCAGGAGAGGTGGAACAGACAGAGATGGGTGCCCCCCACCCAGAGTCTCTAATTTGAAAATGGAAATTTTCATTTTTAACTTATTCTCAGGTAATATTAAAACTCCCGCAAACTTTTTAATTTGATGAAAAAAATCTCACCCCAGCAATGAGTCATAAATTCTAAGAAGTTGTTATGTGGGCTACTTTGTCCTTTCAAACAGACCAGAAGTTTTCTAATGAAGTAAGTGTGGAGCCTCCCAAAAGCTAGCCCACAGAGTTTTGTTTTCACTGCAGAATTTCTCGGTAGAATAGAGAACTCATAGCTTTTTTGGTTGTTTTATATATATATATCCTAGCATTTATAATCAGCTTTATTCTTTGTTCTTGACTCTCCTCCCTGTGTGTCACTGATTAAATGTTCTTCAGCTCCATCTGTATAGTTAAGCTTGGAGAATTAATGCTAGCTACTGACAGCCAATGGCAAGATGTGGGAGAGAGAAGGAGCAGAGACAAAAGACAGGGTGACCAGATTTCTTATAAGACTGAAAGTTCCCCTT
>LOEQ01000558.1:128602-139672 GCA_001685075.1 Bramus lutescens | reverse complement strand
CCTTAGTAAACCAGGACAGTTAGTCACCCTGGGATAAGGAAAGCTTGCTAGTGACCTTGTGGGACAGTGGAGACAGGAGGGTGACTATTACTGACAATGCTATTTACACTAACATTGCTGATTCAGACTGGCAAGTGCCCCTAACGACGAAGGCATCTTCGGAGCCTAGAAACATCCTTTAAAATTGATGAATTGCTTGGAAAAATATTGGCAAGAATGTATCTGCTCCCTTCTGACTAGACTTCAGCATGTAGCCATTGCTTAGATACCAGAAAACTGATTAATGAGTAGATGTGCATGCAAGCCCTCCTGAGTAAGCTTTATTCATTTGAATTCCTCCATCTTGTTACTCTCTTTCCTGGATGCCTTTTACACTGTTAGTTTAAGCTATTTGTTCCACAGTATGAATCTATAATAAAGTCTCATGGTAAGGAACCTCCAATACTCTGATTATCAGTTAGCACTATTCAGTTGCAGTCTATTGCAAAGCCATCAAATTATAGGCTTGCATTCCTGATCCTACAAAACATTGCCTGCAAAAGTGTCCTTCAGTTTGATTCAGCGAGACATTTGGGAGTAGGAGCTTAGAAGGCTTGATATTATGGTTTGTTTTTCTATCTTTAAAAACTTATGGTTCTGTTCCTGGCAAAGAACAAAAAGATCCAGAAATGAAGTTCAGTGAAAGAAAAAGATTTGAGTCCCTTGTGCTATTATTTTCCGGTCACCCCACGTGGCCCCTCTCATCCCCATCAAAGGCGCCTGCCTCCAACAGAAATGTCTGAAGGAGCCTCTTAGTGACCTTCGTTATGAAAGACAACGTAACACTAGGACACCTATAGGTCTCTCAGCTGTGTGTTCCTGTCTCTGATAGACATGGTTCTCAACAAATCTCAGTCTGTCCAATTCTGGGGAAGAGATGCTAAACATTGCCAGGTGGAGGGGTTTTTTTAATATTATTCATTTTTAGTTAGTTAGTTTGTTTGTTTGTTTTCTAAGACAGGGTTTCTCTGTGTAACAATCTTGGCAGTCCTGGAACTCGCTTTTGTAGGTCAGGCTGGCCTCGAACTCACAAAGATCCACCTGCCTCTGCCTCCTGAGTCCTGGGATTAAAGGTGTGCACCACCACCAAGCCAGAAGATTTTAATCTTTGGTTGTGCCCAAGAGACACAAGCTGCTGGTGGCAGTCATGCTTGCAACCCTGGAGCTGGTTGTGGCCTCCCAAAAGAACAAATGTGATTGACAGATCTAAGTAAGGAGCTGCATGCACCACGGGACAGGAGGTCTTCCTGGTCAGAGGAAGGACATACAGAGAAATACTGAGGTTACATTTTAAAAGTCTCAATTAACCTCTTCCTCCCTTGCCCACCCCTGCACCTACACGCTGAGAAAGCACTTACAGGCATTTCTGCAACTCCCTCGCCTGTCCCTCCCTCCTGAGAGGAACAGGAAACTTTCCAGAACTTTCCCCCTGCAGCTCAGAGCTACTATTGTTTCTCTCAGAAAGGATTGGTACCTAAAGTCAGCCTGCTCAATCTTCCTTCCTCCCACACACACCCGCGTTTTGGGGGTAATTGAGAAGGCATATTCAAAATGGACCACTTATGTTCACAGAGGGTAAAGAGCCCTCAGCAGGGCCTCTGGCCTCCCTCTGAAAGTGAAGTGTTAGGTAAGTCTCCTTGCTGAAAAGAGATGCTGGGTCTCCCTGACTGCAAACAAGTTGTCAACAATGGGCAGACAGAAGGTGTTCCAACAGCCTTGTGTGCTCAGGAATCAAGGGGCTGGAAAGGGCCCAGCCAGCCTTTCTGTTTCTTGCTGTGGTGGAACTGAAACAAAGCTTTCAAAGAAAATACAAGGTCCCTTGCATGTTACTGGGCTCTGGGCCCAATTTGAAAAATGCCTTTTCTCTCCTCCTCTTCCCCCGCCTCATGCCCCACCGTTGTTTATTATGTTTGCTAAATTTTAAACTTAGCTAATGGTTCAGAAATAGTAGCACAGAGAAGCAGGAATAGAAAGGAGAGAGGAAGGAGGTGGATGGAGAGGGAGAGGAGAAGGGAAAACTGGACACACATTTCCCTTTTTGTGGGGCGATAAGCTGACATTTCTGGAAATGGCATCTGGGTAGAATGAGGTTGGAGATCAAGCAGCAGACACTGGACCTGAGTCGTACAGGTACCAAACTAGAGAAACATGGGACATAAAGATGAATAACATAGTTTGACCATGAGCTGACAGATGAAATAATGTCATGTTAGTCACCTCTGTGTGCCTATGACAAAATTCCTGAAGAAACAACTTCAAACAGGAAATATTCACTTTGACTCACGGTTTCAGAGGCGACCGTCCATCAGGCTGAGGAGGCTGTGTCAAGGCAAAGCTGTCTACATCACAGCAGCCAGGGAGCAGAGAAAAAGAATACAGGAAGAGCTCAGGACAGATAGAGCCCCAATGATACACCCTAATGTCAGCCAGCTAGCCCGTATCTCCTGCCTTTCCCACCTCCTAATAATGCTATTGTGTGGTGCATCCATCAGGTCATTCATTGAGCCAGAATGCTGATTATCTAATCATCTCTGAGTGGGAGAAACTGGTCCATGGCTTTTCTGTGGGCAGAGGTGTGGGCCAGTCTGTAGAGCCGGGCTTGTCGTCTTCACTGGGAACGAGAAGTCTGCATCCTGACCAGGACCTCTGATTCTTTGATGTCTTTTATAAACTTCTTAAAGGATGATAACCATGTTTTTCCTGGGTGTGATGTGTGTGTGTGTGTGTGTGTGTGTGTGGTTATAGCTGAACACACAATCTGTAGATGTATTTTAGAGATAGTCTTGTGCCATAGGAAAGGGAGGCCAGACACATGAATCAGGAAGGTGGGTAGGAGGTAAATTACAGTCTACAGAGACTCATGAGTTTATTGGGAACTTCTGATCATCATTGCTTAAAACAGCACCAGGACACATGACAGGAAATGAACAGGAACCCAGAGTGGATGAGAGATGTGTCTTCATGCATATCTTTCCCAAGTCCATGCACAATTGCAAGGTCAGTGAACTTGAATGCTATGCCTTGGATCTGGGCCCAAGTTCACTGACAATCCTGAAGTCTTCCTCTTCACCCTTGGTGCCAGGGTTATAAGGTCACTAACTTATGGCTTCACAAGACCTCATTGTACAGTCTGATTATTGGCAGGCTACAACAATGTTGGGCAAAATGCCTCTAGAGGTCCTTGGTAATTTTTTCCCCCCAGGGAATGAAAAGAAGGAAACAAATTAGCTGGCTGAATGGTCACTATAGCAGAAAAGGGGCCTGACAAAATTAACAAATAAATAAAAGCTACCAGTGTTTCCCTTACATTAATGGCATCCTTAATTGGCCCAGGGCAAGCAGTACGTTGCCCTCAATAAGATGTCAGAGAAGGTGGCAGTGCACGTGAGCATAACAGCACATTGCACTGTCAACTCAGAGAGCTCTCTGACACTCTAATTTCAGGCTGAGATTATTCAACAGGAAATGCACATCTTGTTTGGGATGCTTTCCTTCTGCTTATTTTTTTAAGTTTTCTTTTACCAGATTGTCACTGTATAACCTGATTCAATTCTTCTACAAGGAAGATTCATGAATGAATGATTACATGTTTTCGTGAAGGGCTTTTATCAGCTCTCCCTTTGCGGAGGGATTTGGTATGCTGATTTTTATTAGAAAATCTCAGTCTTTGGTAAGTTTAAAATTACAGTCATCCAGAAAATACCCTGGAGGCTAAGTGCCTGGAAATTTCATTAGAAACATCTTCCTCACATGCATCTGCCATTATACATACATGATGCATATGGACATGCACCATATACGTTCTTCGGTCTGGCTTCTGTTGCACATAGAAGGACATTAAGCCTCTACTCTAAGTACACCAGCCCTCAGAAGACCTTCCTCCTGCTTCTCCTTCCATCCAAAAGTGAGCAGGCACTCAGGCATCCTTGGACCAGTAACAGTTAAGAACCTGATTTCTTTCCAATGGCTTATCTTTTCTTCTTGAGTTTTAAAGTCTTTAGTCTTCTTTCTTTTATGAATCAGTTCACTCTTTTAAAATCAGTGTCATTGTAAGCATGAGAGAGGAAATGTTTACCCTTGGTGCAAGTTACTGTCCTTGCTGTGACAAAAATATCTGAAAAAAAAAAGATCAACTTAGGAATGAAGGGCTTCTGGAAACGCACAGCATGGTGGTAGAGGCATGGATACAGGAACATGAGGCAGCTGGTCACACTGTATCCATGGTCAGGAAGCAGAGAAAACAAGTATGTTAATGCCCAGAAAAGTTCAATGGTGATCATCAAATTGGATCCAGAATCACTTAGGAGATAGGCCTGAGGTGTGCCTGGAAGGGCGTTTCCAGAGGGTCTGAACTTAGAAATGGAGACTCGTCAGGAATGTAGAAGGCACCATCTCATGACCAGCATCCTGGATTGGGTTAAAGGGTGACTAGGAGGAAGTAGGCTGAAAACCAAGCTTCCTGGCTGAGGGCAAAGTAACCAGCCACCCACTTCATCCCCATCAAACCGTGAGCCAAAATAAACCCTTCATCTCCTAAACCGCTTTTGTAGGGCATTCTGTCACAGTGAAAAGCATCTTCCTTCCTCTAAACAAGATTTACCATAGTCACACTAGAGGCTGCTTATGCTTTGTGCCTTCATCTTTACCCATTTGAGCCAAAGATCTCTTAGTCCTCCCACTACATCTCTTCCATGTACCTAATCCCCACTGACTGATTAACATCAGCATACCTCTCTTGACTACAGCTATTTGGTAATCCAGCAGGTTTACAAATGTATCAAGCTAAACGGTATTCACATCAAACATTCAGAGAGTCAATTCCTCGGGTTTCTACCATAGATTGTAGCCCTAGAAGCCACGCCAATTTCCACCCACCACCCCCAAACCCTCGTAACATCACAGTGAAGTAAGAACACAGAGTCAACTGACTTAAGGTACATTCTGTGTGTTTCAAACTGTCATTGTGAAAGTTGGAGCTGGGGACGCCTTCGCCCTCCCTTTCTCTTTTAATTTTTAAACAGAAGGTTAGCGCTAACTCAGTTTGGCAGACATTGAATTCAAGAGAACAATTTTAAATCCTCTGGTGTTCAAGTGCATTCATTCTTGGCAAAGAACAATCTGGTGCTGTATCAAATCGATAAATGAATTCAGGTAAACAATAAGCAAATGCTTACATTAAAAAGCATCATTCTTTCAAAGGCACTGTGGGTACCAAGATCCCTCATCAGGATATCACCTCAGTGTCAAGGGGAATGGGTAAGGATGTGAAGTTGGATCCTCCATGGAAATGTTACACACAGACTTCATAGCTAGTGTGTCCAAGTGCATGGTACAGTCAACGTGGAAGTTTAGCTTACGTGATCCCAGACAGTTCTTGCTCCTCAATGAACCCTGCACTCAGTAGGAATAAGGACTGAGAGTTCCCTGCTCTTAAAAATAGAATCCAGAGGGCTGGAGAGATGGCTCAGAGGTTAAGAGCATTGCCTGCTCTTCCANTAGATAGATAGATAAATAAATAAATAAATAAATAAATAAATAAATAAATAAATATAAAAAATAGGATCCAGAGGTTTGCCCAAGGTTACTCACAGCCAAGAGTCACCTTGCCGGCTTTTCTTGTGCCACATCAATCACAATTGCCCTCTGCCACCTTACTCCTAAAAGAACAGCAGCGAGAACTTCCCAGCCCAATGTGACCAAGACGTAAAACCTCCCGCCTTGTCCCTTCGCTGCACTGCTTTCCTGGCTGAAATCGCTGTTGTGGGAGTGATTTCGGGAGATGGTTCAGAAGGTGAGAGCACTTGCTGCACAAGCTTAATGACCTGAGGGTCCTCATACGAAAGTCTAGGTACAACTATGTGCACCTATAACCCCATTACTGGGAAGACAGGGGTGGAAGGATTAGGGCTTGCTGACCACCTCTCTATTCAAAACAGTGAATTCCAAGTTCAGTGAGGGACTCCATCTCACAGAAATAAGGCAGAGATGTTCTCCTCTGGCCCCCATGTACATACGAGGCATTCACACCTTCACACACTCACACCTATGCCATGCAGTGCATTCAAACAGAAGAGAGATTTCTCTAGCGTGGAGACTTGGGTAGGTCCTTATTCACTAATGAAAATCTTTCTGGTACATGAAGAACGTGCTAAGCAAGTTTGGCTTGTATCAGTCTCCCCCCAGTTCTGGGGGAACAAAAAGAAAAAAGAAAAGAAAAAAAAACATGTAATCACAAGACATCTCAAACCCCGTGTGTCACTCATGAAATTGCACAATTTTATGGGAATGTCTCCTCAAATGAGGATGTCCCACATACCAATCTCATAGTAGGTAAAGGCTAGTGCCTGCCCACTTAAAACTTAGAAGACCTCAGGGATAGATTCCCCTCTCTCCCAACTATAGTTTGTATGGTCTTTGCTCATTGAGGCTGCAATCTTATCTTTCCACCTAAGACTATAGAGATTTGGCAGACTGCCTGATAAAGAAAAGGCCTTTGAGGAGTATGTATCAAATACAAGCTAGATAGACATTAAGGGGGGTAAGGATCTTGGAGGGGATCTTATCATGTTTTATGGTGAAGTAGAGGAGGAGGTGGATAAAGAAGCATTAGGTTCTCAGGGCACTCCCTTGGAATTGGGGGTTCATGCAGCCAATCTGCCAGTCATTGAGAAGCTCACCCAGCTCGGCTTGTGTCATCTACAGAGAGATGGTGTATGCAGGAGCTGGGGGCTGCTAATAGTCTGGGCATGTGGCACATGGCACACAGTTCCAATACTGTCATACAGTTCTTACCTTTAGGCACGTCCTTCAAGCAGGTTCACTTCTGTTCAAGTATAGAGGGGACCATAGGGAGACTGTGACAGTCACCTGAGCGGAAGTGTGAGGAGTAACTTTGAACCAAAGCCAAGGCAGAGCAGCAGGTGAGAAGCACGCAGGCCTGGCAGAAAAGGGAATTTTGCCAACTGAATGCGGAAACTGAGAAAGAGAGTGGAGTGGAAATATAGCCAATGTCCTGCCAGAACTTTCCAGAAGTCTCAGGCTCATGTTCTTATCTCTCCTTCCTACTTTCATGATGTAAACGTGATCTGGACCTCCATCGGAGACCTGACATGAGAGCAGGCCAAAGTCAACACACAGGCATCTCAGCTGCCAGCATTTAGTGGATGTTAGGAATTTTCCATCCATTCTCTTGGTCCTCACATGAACTCTCTGATCAGAACATACTGTGTCCACTTGGTGGAAGAGAAGACCAAGCAGCATCAGGGTCCTGTGTTTGGATCTGACCTAGGCAGTGTGATCCCACAATCCCCTCTCCAACATGTCAGCCCCCTTTTCACAAATAACAGGAATAGCTCTAGTCCACTCTGCCTATCTAATCATTTGGTAGTACTGCTCTTTCTAATTAGTGATACCTAGGAGACTACTTGATGATTTGATTGGATCTCAATTAAAAAGATATTCCTTGGAGCCATGGTATTCCTATATACCATGCAGGGCAGAGATAGAAAAATACATATGCTGAACGTTTATCACACCCCAGCCTTACCACATTCTGACCAAGGAGGTCAGCATCATTATCATCAACTCTATTTCAAAGACGATGAAGTAATGTCTCAGAAATCACAAAGCAATGCGGAGAGACACGCGGGAGTCAATACCTCGCATTATCTCAGTAGTTCATGTTTTTGACTCACAGCATGGTCTGCTACAAGACAGGCATGTCCCCTCCCCCACACACAAAAAAAAATTGTATGATTAGAAGCCAAAAGTCTCTATCCTAAGATATGTAATGTGGCTTTTTGTGATCTAAGCCAAGCAAAGGTCAAGGATGGCCTGAATAAATGGGCAGGGAGGGGCACTGTGGATAGAGAGCACAAAGGAACAAAACTGTTCTGCAGAGCCGAGAATTGGTGGAGAAACAAAAGGTGATTGTAATTCAAAAGAAAACTAGAAGCCTAAGCTAGGAAATAGGAAGAAATGTCATTGACTGGTCAAGACCTAGGAGATATCAAAGCCTTGGTCTCCGCATCTAATTAATATTAATAGTACCTTTGAGAGAGTATGTGCCTGTTTGTAACACGCCAAGCGCAAGCCCCAGTGCTGTAAGAATTCAGTCGGTATCATCCCTCACCCACCTGGGGGTCAAGGGATGGCTTGTTTAGGGAAGAACTTGGCAACAGGATCTGCACAGAAGGGGTGTGGAGTTGGAGAAGGAAGGGCTGTGAGAACTTTCACAAACACACCCAGGCTTAAAGAAAGAACCGTATGTGTTGGGCAAGCAGATGACTTTCCATGGAAAGGTAGAGAGGTCAGGAAAGAGAGAACTGATGCTCTTCTTTTTTCTGTTGGTGTCTGAGACTGAGTGGTTTAGGAAGGAAAAGTTCATTTGGGCACGTGGGGCTAGAGGCTGGCAGGTGCCAGAGCCTGGCTCTGTTGACAGACCTGTGCTCTGGGGGAGACATAATGGGACAACCTAGATCCGGAACCACTGCCTTAGCCTCTAAATCAGCCCTCTGAGAATGAGAACCCATCCATCCCATCAAGGCAACATCAGCCACTTCATGAGGGCAGGTCTCTCGTGACATAATTGCCTCTTAATTGTCCCACCACTTCCCAATACTGGCAGTGTTTCATGAAAGATCAATTTCCAACCATGGCAACCATTTTTCTGTGAGAAGGTTGACTCGGGTTTCAGGTGAACTGTTCCTGTAGGGACGCTGGTAACAGCTAGTAGCTCCAAGAAGTTGGAGAAAGGAAGCTGTTTTGGCAAGCCATGATGTGTGGTCCTGACTAGGGAGACATCCGTAATGAGGGCATGGAGTGCTCTTGTACCATGCTTGCCTGTGGCTCGTTCTTTCTGATGGCTCAGAGCTATGCTCAAATGTCACTGCCTGGGAAAAGCCTTGCCCGGTCACTCTAAGACAGGCTGAAACATCATCACTCTCCAGTTCGTCATCCTGTCTTATTCATCTTGAGAAAGTTACCCCTCTGTATTTCTAGCAAAGTGTATGGTCCAAGCAGGTAGGGACTGGTCCTGCTTGGAACTGTATCTCCACAGCTGGCAAATAAATGTTTAAACATAATGGGACTCCATGAATCCTATCAAATGGTTTTAAGGAGTATTGAGTATTATACATTTAAATGCATTTAAGTGTATGAGTAATTGAACCCATTGTTTTGGGTTGTAGACAGGGAATGAGAAGAGAGAAAAGCAAACAGTTATAGCCAACCCCTTAGTAATCTATGTTGTGTGCAAGATAAGCAAGAGATGAATGAAGAGGAGAAATGGTTTTGTCAGGATAGGAAAAAGCAGGGTTTAGAACCATTCTGAAGATCAAGGACTTCTGTACTATCCTGGGGTGTGGCTGGTGCCCTAGGTGAGTGTGCTGGAAGATGGGTCAGCAGTATGGTACCACTTAGAATTGTTGGAATCCTTAAAAAGTGGCGCATCATGGGAGGCATCAAGTCTTGAGTGCTCTTCCCTCCAAAGGGATGAGCCATTCTCACAAGCACAGAATAGTTCTTTATGACTACGTTATTATAACTTCTTTAGAGTTATAATAAAACTTTATAGTGTGCTTGAGCTATCCTGCCCTTCTACATTCCGCCATTTCCTTTACGCTTCTCTGTAATGCTATGACATCATCAGCTTTATGAGACAGGAGCACTTTGAAGCTTGAATTTTATAAACCCTGAAGTCTTGAATCAAGTAACCCTCTTTTCTTTACAAAGTACCCACCCTGAGATACTTCGTTACAGTGATGCAAAACTCACTAAGACCAAAGGCGTGCTAAACAAAATTCAATGGAAAGATGATGCTGAGACATCAAGGACATTGAAAAGATGAGAACAGAACATTTGACTCTGGGTGGGAGAGTCACTGCACTATGAAGGAACGCCTGAAGTGAAAAGAATGTTTGTGTGTGTGGAGAGGCAATCCCTGTCACGTGCCCAGGACCGCTCTCTAAGACTGATGTATCGAGTCAAGAATACCAGGCATTTGCTAAACACAAAGATCTTTTAAAATCATATGAAGGGGTAAAGAAATGCCTCCCCAACTCCAGGTCCCAAGAGGTGTGAGTTCTCGGTGTCCCGCACTCTCAGGAATGGTCCAGGGGCCTATAACTCTTTCTCCTGCAGACCTCAGAGCTAGGACAGACAGAGAATGGATTGATGTGGCTCAGCTCTGGGGCTGACGGATGTGGCATCTCGGATACTGCTCACGCTGCATTCCTTTCTCCTGTGTTTCCTGTCTTTCCTCCCTCAGGATCATGTGCCTCACTTGGGCAACTTTCCATTCTGTCTTAGAGGATTGCAGTGTATATCAATGTCTTCACCTGCTAACTACATGCAGCCTCCACGCACACTATCACAATGTACAACGCCACACACATGCCCTCTCTTGATCACTAGAACACAAAGGCGGGGAACTTTCTGTTCTGCAGTGACTGTCAAACTTCTGTGTATTTCAGAATTTTATTTCACCTTTCTGTAAATTTATAAGTAAATATAAACTTCCATTAGTAGGCCAAATACAGAAGTGAGCTTCAGATTATACCAGAACTAGATAGCAGAATACTTCAGAGTTTCCTCTTGGTTTTCCATGCATCTGTGTATGTGATGTGCGTGGGTGTATATGCATGTTCATATAAGTGTGCACGCACATGAGTATGCGGATGTGTGTACACAGCAGGACACTCTATTCCATGGTCCTCAAGAGGCAGGAGTCATCTGAAAGATAATGGGGGAGAGAGGGGGAAGAGCCAAGAGCAATTAACCGAGAGACAAATCTGAGGGGCTTCAAGGCTCGTTTATTGGCAAGCAGAACTCAGGTTTTATACAGCTCTTTCATCAGGGCGGGGGGAGGAAGAGGGGAAATGGAAAAGTACTGGGTTAGGCTGGGGGGGTTACCAGGCTCCAAGCAAAAAGGGAAGTTTCTGTTTTTCTTCATTTTTAACTTCTCTTGAAACATTTTCGTGATTACGCTGTTCCAGGGACTTTCAGAACATCTTGCGGTCAAACTGCGGTCAA
>LOEQ01000558.1:78411-114646 GCA_001685075.1 Bramus lutescens | reverse complement strand
AGAGAGAGAGAGAGAGAGAGAGAGAGAGAGAGAGACCAGAGAGAGATGTTGCTGTGTGTCAGAAACTGTGGGCTTCTTTTGAAGAAGAATTTTGCTCACCCTACCTGAGAGCCAAGAATTTGTACTGCTTTGCTTCACAAAGTATAACTTTAGACACATTGGTACCCTGACCAAACACTTAGAATGGCATTTGGATGGCTGAGCCTCAGAATGGTGCTACATGGCAACATCTCATGAATTCCATTCCCTGGGAAGCATGTAGCCGTGTCCTGATGGGGACAGCATGTGCACACATCTGTGCTGTTTCTAAAGGTCTACAAGGAAGGTAAAATAGTTTTGCAAACTGCTCCCTCTCACTTTATTCATGTCTTCTGTTTTTGTGACAAATGCATTAAGACAAAATCTATGTCCTTTTTATTGTCCAGAGATGAGGCAGGAAGAATAGTGGAAACTGCAGTTATACATGCTAATGTTCATTACCATTTCATCAGTGCAGGTCTATTTTATAAAAATACATACAAGTAAACACTGCATTTCCATTTCTTAAATTTCATGGAGCTAAACTACTCAAGATTAACGTTTGCCCCTTCCCAAACCCTCAAGTTTAGACATGATTAAAGTCCTCTTGATAATGAGATGTGTGCTTCCCTCAGATATGCTGTATTCTTTTGCCTTTGAGTTAAAAAGCATTCCTTAATGCAGGGTGTGGAATTAGCACACTCCTTCCTTTGAAATTCAAAGTTAACTAAAACAGGAAAAGGAGAATTGATTGACTCTGGGGAGCACCAGTTCCTACAAGGTGAAAACGGACCTCCAAGGACACAGAACACAGCTGGAAGCTTCTCCAGCCTTCTTCTGCTGGCTTTCTTCCTTCGTGGGTTTTCTCATCCCAGACCAGCTGGGTTCTAGCAAGTCAAAGACCCCAAAGTGGGACTATTCAGGATCTCTGAGTGGGAGACTCCCTGGGTGATGCTTCCTAGCCCCCAAAGCACCCCTGATTGTTCCTCCTTGGGTCAAGTCTGGACCAATAACTATACTTAGAGAAATATGTTGAGGTTTTGTTTGCTATGGCGACATTTATTACTCTGATGGGAAGGCACCTTTGTGGAACAGACCCCCTGAGACAAGCAGAGAGAGGGAAAGAAAAGTTCCCTGAAAGGGAAATTGGGACGAACCAATTAAGAGCTGCCCATTAGAGCTAACCCTGTGTTCTCCTGCTCTCCCTACGCAACTGAATCATCTCCACTAAATAAAAACAAAGATCCAACAGAAAATTACCTAGATTCTGGGATGCTATTTCTATTGTTTAAGTCCTTGCCACCTGTTCCTGCCTTTCCCTTTTCTATAACACTGTAAGCTTCTCTGTGGTTGGTTATTCAACTGTCTGAGAGAACTCTCAGGTCATGTAATTAATGCATTAGAAAAAGAAGGATTGGGGGAGTGGCTTGGAACAAAAGCAAATTAATTCAGCCTAATCAGTTCACTTGTTATCTTCAGAGAAGCAAATGGAGGTTGGAGCAGAGGGGAGGGAGTAGAAAATGATGGTTGCAGCTTGAAACGATTTCATTTGGCAATTATAGTTTTTTTTTTTTTCAAGACAGGGTTTCACTGTTTAGTCCTGGCTGTCCTGGAACTTGCTCTGCAGACCAAGCCAGCCTTGAATTTAGATATCCACCTGCCTCTACCTCCTGAGTGCTGGGATTAAAGATATGCACCACTACCCAGCTGAAAACTATAACTTTATTTTTAAAACTATTATTTACTTTTGTGTTTTTTGTGTATTTACTTTTGTGTTTTTTGTGTAAGACATGCTACAGAGGGGGCAATTGGGTTGTATTTCTACAATGCTGGGTTTTTTTTCACTTTGAAAGCTACTGGTCTATACTTAAGGAGCCTAGTGCTTGCATAGAATCTAGCAGAGCAACGGTGAACCTCGGCCTTGATGATTTATTCTTCATGTGTAGATCCTAAAGAGTTGACTAGACACTCTAATGAGACATCTTCACTAGACTTCCTTAAAACTGCATCTGGATGTAACATGAGGGCCTGCTTGTTGTGATTTCTGTCCTGCCAGGTTTCCACAGTTGTTAGGTCCCAAGGAAAATCACACAGGGGTCTCCATAAGTTATAAGCTGATTGGCCCATTAGCTCAGGCTTTGTATTAGCTCTTACAACTTATATTAACCCATTATTCTTATCTATGTTACCCACATGGCTCAGTACCTTTATCAGCAGGGTAGGTCACATCCTGCTTCTTCAGTGTCTGGACAGGACTGCAGGAAGAGCTTCCTTNNNNGTCTGGACAGGACTGCAGGAAGAGCTTCCTTCTTCCCAGAATACTCCTGTTCTCTTTGCCCTGCCTCTACTTCCTGCCTGATTGTCCCGCCTATACTTCCTGCCTGGCTACTGGCCAGTCAGAGTTTATTTACAACATGATTGACAGACAATTCTCCCGCATCACTTCCCCCTCTTTTTTTTTAATAAAAGGAAAATATCCATAGTCCATTTTTTGGGAATGTGGGCATAGTATTCCAGGCTACTTCTGGCACATGATTGACAGAATACAGACAATTCTCCCACACCATCTAGATACTGCTGTTGTGCAGGCCATGCAGAAACAGCGGTCAGCACAGGCACAGTGAAGGAAATGCAAAGTTCCATTTATAATTTCCACTTACTATTGATGCCCACAACCATACAGAAATTAGTCAGCAGGGGGAAAGGAACATAATAGTTCAGCTACCTTCCTAAGTCCTGTCAGTCACAGCTGAGGAGGTAGCTCAGCAGTTAAAGGTGCTTGCTGCCAAGCCAGAAGACCTGAGTTCAAACCCTGAGACTTTATGGTAGAAGGAGAGACCCATCACCACCAGTTTTCCTCTGACTTCCACATACAAACATACAAGCTGTGACACTCAATTGCAAGCACACACACACACACACACACACACACAATTTTTGAAATATCCAAGCAATCTTAAGCATCAACACAAGTAGCTCCTAGAGATAAGCTTTCACATGCCATCATATCTAGGAAAGAATCTGTGGTCTGAGCACACCACATGGGCATTTCTGGCTGGTTACACTGATAGTTGATTACACCACAGGGTTCTGGGTTCATGAGGATATGAAGGGCTCCTGGCTAATGATGGCTTGGTGATCCAGCAGACCTCATATCTCAAGAGACCTTTCTCTGTCTGTGGAAACACACGCTTAGGAATTGTGTACACTATTCTATTCAGTAGACAGCAAAGATCATTTCAAAAGCAAGCTTCTCCATGCTAAGCCTAGTGGGAAGAACTTCACCAAGTTTGTAACCAGAATGACATTTCAGGCATATTGCATCACAGATAACCATAGCCATTTGGAGAGTGTATCTCACAAGTAATTTAGTGAGCCAGATGTCCTCTGGACCTTATCTACATGATAGAAGCCATCCTTAGGAGCTTGTAGCATAGAAAGGCAAGGAGAGGTTTAGCTCATCCAATACAACTGGAAAATATAAAGAGAGGGAAGATGATCAGAGTGGCCCCACAGCTCAGATGCATGGAGATCCCCGTGCCCATCCACACCACTGCCATAAGAGCAAAGGGGCAGCATGAGCCCATGTACGCTATGGGATTCCGAATAGTGGTGGTTCTTTCTTGGTTCTTTCTTGGCTGCAGCAATGTGGGTGGAAACTTGGCATCTGAATTCCTATTACTCAAACTATCAGGCTAACTTTCAGCACAAATGAAAAGCTCAAGTAAACATTTGAGAGAATCCAGACTTGCTTGAAACTACCACGGCAGTCTTGACCTTCATCCTAAGCTTATGGAATGGAAAGTTTCATGGAAATTCCATCATCAAGAATCATGGGCACAGGGGCTGCAAAAGTGACTCAGGGTTTAAAAGTCCTGGCTACTCTTTTAGAGGACTCAGAGTTGAATCCCAGCACTCACTTGGTGGCTCACAACTGTCTGTAATTCCTGTCCCAGGTGATCCAACACCTTTCTCTAGCCTTCTTGGGCACTGTATACATGTGGTCTTCATACCTACATGGAGGCAAAACACACATAAAATAATAAAATTATTTTTATAATAATTAAATAATTAAAAATGAAAAAATAGCTTGCTGCAGTAGTGTATGCCTTTAATCCCAGTGCTCAGGAAGCAGAGGCAGGAGGAGCTCTGTGAATTAAAGGTTAGCCTGGTCTACATAGTCAGGTCCAGAACTGCCAGGTCTACACAGAAAAATCCTGTCTCAAAATAAATAAATAAATAAACTTTAAAAGAATCAGGAACATACCTCTCCAAGTGTAAAACAATTGTTTGCAAATATCAAAATTATAAACATTAGATTCTGTAATATGTCTTCCTGAAATGATATCAGATATGTAGGAAATCTCCTGTGAAGGAAATGCTATTGTATTTAATATTTGATGGTTGCTATTGGAAATCTGTAGGTAGTGGTCTAGGTCCTGATGCATTGGTCTTGAGTTCTGGGCAAAGTTTTGCTTCATTTCACTTGGCTCAGCTCCTTTATATAGCCCATCAGCTCTTCAATGCTGCACAAATCAGAGTCAAGTTGAGCCTTCATAGAATACCCATAGGTAATGTTGGAGGCATCTTGTTAGTTCCTGGCTGCCCAGACTTGAAATAATCACACAGAAACTATATTCTTTACAATACTGTTTGGCCAATAGTTTAAACGTGTTTCTGGCTAACTCTTATACCCTAAACTAACCCATCTCCATTAATCTGTGTATCACCATGTGGCTGTGGCTTACAGGGTAAAGTTCCATCACTGGTGTCTGTCTTTATTGGGGCTACATGGCTTCTCCTTGACTCCACCTTCTTTCTCCCAGCATTCAGTTTAATTTTTCCCACCTAGCTCTGTTCTGCTAAGCCACTGGCCAAAACAGATTTATTCATTAACCAACAAAAGCAACACATATACAGAAGAACTTCTCACACCATTCCCCTTTTCTGTGTAAATAAAAAGGAAGGTTTTACTTTTAACATAGTTAAATTACATATAACATGGCAGGTATCAAGCAAGAATTACAGTTACAGTATTTATAAATACTTTATCTTTTATTGTAACTAAGAAAAACTATAACTATCTATTCTTCAACTCCATCAAAGACTCCAGAAGGATATAATATTACCTAAGTAAACAGGAAGTATGTTGTAAGCTACTTCCAAAACTCTAGAATTGACAGAGACATCTCGCTGCCTGGATAATCACCCAAAGTTCTTCTGTACTGTTGGGGCATCCATCTTCAGCCTACTGGCCCATAGTACCTGACAGACTTTTCCATGAAGCAGGAATTTTCAAAGACAGTTTCGCCTATATTGGCAGTTTGTCAGTCACTTTTCTCTGTGTTCTACAAAATATCTAGCAGACTCTTCCATGAAGCAGGAACCATGAAGGACTGTCTCACCTTTAGGCAAGTTCAGCAGTCATTTATCTGTGGGTCCTGCATTTCCAGTTCATACAGCATAACATCAAGCAGTCTAAGCAAGAGCATTTTCTTGCCCAAAGGGATAACCAATGCCATAATAACCAATGCCTCTTTGGTGCCCATTATCCTCTTGAAGTGAATTGGTGCTGCCAGGAGCAGATGTGTCTCATATCATGAAAAGTCTTAAGTTAATAAAAACATTTTAAATGACATATTCCATAAGTCTTTGAAAGGTTTGAAAATTATCTAACTAAAATATATCTCTCTGTATCCAGAAAACCTAATTACCATGACAACAAGATTGAAGTTTTAGATGGTTATCTATTAACCTATATTTCTTAATTATATATTACATTTTAAATGAATTGCACAAACACAATACCTCAACCAAGAGCATAAATATACATATAGCAAAACTAACCTAAAATTTGTATCAATAGACCAAGATCCATACCAATGCAAAGCATTCATCTCTATGCATATCCTCCTTTAAATGTAAACAAACGTTTATAAACAATATCTTGGAATTTGAGTGTAGTTCTCTCCAAACTGCTTCCTGCTTTTTTTGGGGGGTGAAGTAATTTTAGGGGGTGTTCATGGTGAACTTTTGGGGGTCTTGGTCCATCCAACCACATTAGTCTGGAAAGATTCCACAAGTTCTCATCCTCTGTGGAAACAAAAGAAGAACTTCTTTTCCAAAGCAACAACTCCTAGACCCAAATTCTGAAGTCATAATACCTTTGAAATATACATATGCTGGTTTATCTTAGAAGCCCATACAATGAAATGTCTCACTGTACTTAGCTCCTTCACAGTCAAAAACTCAAAGAAAGCACAATAATATACATNACAAGTTCTCATCCTCTGTGGAAACAAAAGAAGAACTTCTTTTCCAAAGCAACAACTCCTAGACCCAAATTCTGAAGTCATAATACCTTTGAAATATACATATGCTGGTTTATCTTAGAAGCCCATACAATGAAATGTCTCACTGTACTTAGCTCCTTCACAGTCAAAAACTCAAAGAAAGCACAATAATATACATAATCCAGACTCTCTGTGTATCTTCTATCTTTCTATGGCTTATTTTTCTTTATATCTATTACTTTTTCTACAAGTTTACTCTGACTCTTTAAAGACTTTGTTTTATTTTTGAAAACCATTTACTTTTTATAACTCTCTATATCCTTTTTCTTCTCTCCCAAGCCTATGTACATTTTTTAAACACACTGTGACTCGTTTAGAGTTCTTTTATGTCTGAATCTGTCCTATTGTATATCTGTAATCCTTCTGTCCTAGAGAGCTTTTAAAAATGGTAAGCAACTTGGCCGCAGTAGCCCTGGGTGCTGGCTCTTCCTCTCTCCGCCTTTTGAAATGGCAGATGTACCATTACTGCCAGCGCTGGGACCACCAGGTAGGAGCCATGCTCACCAGTTCAACTCTGAGAAGGAGCATGCAGCACATAAGCCCCTTTTTTTTTTTAAATCTAAGTACTAGCTAAATATGCCATAGCCAACCCTAATCAAGGACTGAGGACCTCCCAAGCAACCTGAATTCAGAGAAGGCAGAAAATGTGTGCCTCCACCGATGGTACCTACACACATGCAGCTGGCATTTTGGGTGTGATGAAGGGGGCTTGAAAGGGAACATAAAACATCTGCTTGGCTTGAAAGTTCAGTTTGGATGGAAAGGGAAGCCAGGGGTGGGAAGAAGGGAGACATGGTTCCCACAGGCATCAAGTCACAAACCCGTGATTTGTAGACAAATCCTACACCCTCAGTTCCACCAGACTCAGGCGCCCCATGTGGTCAGGGTCCTCACTAACTCAACTTCTTACTCTTAGTGTTTTCTCTACCAACCTCCCTGTGCCAGGCAGGAAACGGCTCAGGCACAAGTTAGGAAAAAGTATTTCTGAATACCATGCATGCAATATCGAGGCATCTGCTAGAGGGCAACATACATTAAATAATAAGGCAGAACTCTGTCTGAGAGATAGATAGCACAAGGCTTGTTTAATTCAAAAGCCAGAGCCTGTAAAACAGCCAAAAAAAAAATTGTTTGTCTTAGTGACAATTCAAAATGTCTACCAGTACCTCAGCTAAAAGACCAGCAGGCTTTTCCCAAGGCTCGTCTCAGACACCTTTATTACTATCTGTGTCCCTTTCCAAAGAGTGTCACAAAATCCCCTCATCAGGATCCGAGGCAGTGAACGTTCCCAGCCATCAGCTGTAAAACTCTTGCCTGAAAACGCCAGCCATTAATGTAGCTCCATGAAGGCAGCAGATAGGGAGGGAAATGCCTCACTGGGGACAGAGACATTTGATGACCTTGGGTTTCCACAGCAGTTTCAACTGACCACAGCTTGTTTTCAGAGGACCCTGTTTCCAAAACTAACCCGAGGACTCAGGTTGGTGGCTGATTTTCTCTGTCTGTCATGTACAGATTGAGTTATTCAAAGAGAGAGTTGACCGCTCGGTCTCGCAAAGGTTGAGTCAGCTGGTAATCTCTGTGCCTATCTGGAAAGCCAGGCTATGCTCTGGGTAAGAAAGAAGATGCCAAGGGTACAAATGTTACCCATGGGAACCTGTCCCAGACACCCCCACCCCCTCCCGGAGAGCATGCAATGGTAATACATGGCTTGTTTTAGCCTCCTGTGTCTAAGAAACTGCCAACTCAAACCACCAAGCTATGTGTTGTAGGAGATAGGCATCTAACTTGAAAAGGCTTCATGCCAGCTCCCCTAACCCCCAAGAAGCATACTTTAGCATGCCAATTAGACATCCAGTTTCTTACAGAAAAACCCGGTGTATACAAGAGAGAGCACTGTGTGATGAGAGTGCCAGGAAGGACGGCACAAGGTCCAGAGGTTCATCCACTGTCTAGTCTGTGCAGCCAGGCTGCCTGATAAATTGGCTGTCAGCTCTTACTGTGTCCCAAGCGCAGTTAAAATGTCACCATTTCATGTAAATGTGAGCACTTCAAGTCTCAAGACCCCCTTGCTGAGAACCCCAAAGCATCATGGAGCAGTTAGACACTGAGCCTCTGTGAACTGGGTAGGATTGATCAATTGTGAACAGCTTCCATTGGAGACTACATCTTCCCAGGAAGTGCGAGAGCAAGCAGACAGTTCTCAAATCATTCCAGGGCCCCCAGCTGACTCCAGAAGTCCCCATGCACTAATCTAAGTGAACTCCTAGCGGTGGCGGGTAGGTTGACTTGTCTGGTATTCAGATAACACTTGAATGCTGGAACATCTAAGTGCTTCCAGGATCCCAGCCCCTCTAGAAGTTAGAGGTGATCTCAGAGCCTACAATCCTGAGAGATCTGACTGATTTTCACAAGCCAGAGAGGCTAGAACAGAGATGTGGGCTTGCAGGTGTGCCTTTCATTGGAGACAAGGTAATTATGTAGCAAGTGCCTATTAGTGACATGACACCATGAACATCAGGAAGGGCACACAGGCGACATCCAATCCATCTTTATACTTTGGAAGATGTTTCAGAGAACAAGCCAAACTTCCCAAAAATTTGGGAGTCAGACAACCAGATTCCCCTGAATGGTCCAAGGCACCTAAAGATTCTTTGATTTATTAGTGAGGTTGTCATTACTATGAGGAAATTCCCCAAGCAGGCTAATGTTATAAAGAAAAAAGGTTACTTCTTTTCAGAATTTTGTACATTCAAGGGCATAGTGGTGGCCTTGGCTCAGCTATGGCAAGAACTCCCATGACTACATCACTTCACTGCAGGAGTGTAGATGCCTGGATGTTCATGTGTGGCCTTTCTGGACTTTTCCTCTTGTATCCTTATTGGGATTCATTTATGGGTATTCTACGCTAGTGAGCTTATTAATCCTAAATACCCTCTAAAGGCCGTCTCTATTGTAATCTGATAGGACTGCCATTGAACAGGTGGTCCATGGCTGACCAAGATGTCTTTATGCAACACATGACTTCATAAACTAGTATAAAGTTACAAAAGGAAAGTAGCTGGGAAGATAAACAGGGCTGGGAACTGGGGAGATGGCTCAGTTGGTAGAAGTGCTTGCAGTGTAGACATGAGAATCTGAGTTTGGATCCTGCCGTCCTTGTGCTGGGGAGGCAGAGGCAGGATGCACACTGGTGCTTGCTGGCAGCCAGGGTAGCCAAAAAGCCACGAGCTCCAAATTCAGTGATAGAGCCTATCTCAGGAAATGAGGTAGAGAGTGATAGACCAAGACAGCTGCTATCCTCCACAAATACACATGCTCAGGTTTCTTCACGTGCATACCGGAAAGAAGGGAAGGATACTGAAGGACATGCCTAGGAGCTTGAAGTTGGCTCTCCAGAGCAGGCATTCAGACCCCACTGGAGAAGGTGTGGGTTCAGCAATCCTGAATGCAGGAGCAATTTGCTGCATTGTCCAGGCTGCTCTGAAGAACTTTGGACCTTAAGAACTGATTCGAGGAATTTAAGTCCAGGGAATGGGTGGGATAGAATAGGGCAGCAAAACCTATTTGCATGGGGAGAGCTGCAGCAACAGGATGCCAATCTGAACCAGAGAGAGGAACAGAGGACTTCACATGGAGGGTGTGTGGCCAGCCAAGGAGTTTCTGGATGTCCCTAAGTATATAGACGCTGCTACAGCTAGAAAGCAAGACACATTACCCAAACCAGGAAGCACCCCCTTTGCCTCTTCTGGAACTGTCCCTTTAGTGCCCTCTACTGGCGTGGCGGAGAAGGACTATTTTGTGTCCTCGTTCCCTGTAGGGTGAATGTAGAGTTGATCAGTAAAACATTCGCCATTGACTCAGTTGCCCAAACTGAACTTCTCCTGCTCCTTTTGTCTCTTTTAGTTACTGGATCTTTCTACTGGCTTGAATCTGTAGAACTGAACCCATTTCTCTCTCCATCTTCAGTCATAGCCTTGTGGCAGGTCTTCAAGCCACCCTTGGATTCCGACTTTATCCCCATCCGAAAATAACAAAATCCTTTACTTTAAAACCTACAGAGGCTAGCTGGCAATTTTGGATCTTACCAGGAGAAACTAAATGGAGAGAAAAGATGCTGCGGGAGTCCACAATGACCACTCCGCTTTCCGTTGTTTTGAAAATGTCCAAAGCAAAAAGCAGAACAAACCCTTTGTCGTGACTTCTCTTTGCCAAGCTCTGTGCCTTGGTCTCAGGGTGTTCTCAAGCTTCTACCTGCACAATGTCATTTTTCAGTTCTCACCAAACTGGAATAGAATATGGCACTGTTGCAGAGTGTTTGCCAAGCATACGCAAGGGCCTAGGTTTAATGCCAGCGCTGGGGGAGAACCATACTCAATCCTCTGGACTGGGAGATGCTCGGTTGGTAAAGCACTCGCCTCTTAAGTACAATGATTCAAGCTTAAAGCCTAGAACCTAACAAAAGGGCAAGTGTGGCAGTACATGCTTAAAGTCCCAGCACAGAGCTAACAGGAGGAGCCCTGGGGCTTGCTGAACAACCAGCCTCACCTTCTTGGTGAGTTCTTGGCCAATGAGAGACTGTCTCCAAAGTCAGGCAGCTAGCATACCAGAAATTGTACTTAAGGTTGCCCTCTGACCTCCGCACACAAATGAATGCTCCCCTACAAACACACACACACACACAGTGTGTGTGTGTGTGTGTGTGTGTGTGTGTGTGAATCATTTCCTTCCCATTTGATTCCCATTTGACTGACTCTCATGTATGAGGCCCTGGCTTCCCCCAGCTCATATGTAGCATCTGCATCCCTAGCTTTATTCCTGATGGAAACCTTCTGCCGATCCCTAAGTTCCATTTCACATGTCAGCTACCCCTGAAGCCTTTCTGGACAGCCAGCTCTTTCTCTCTGCTCTTAGTTCTCAATATGCAAGATCTTAAATGATCTTGTTTCCATGGAACATGTTGCCATGTGTTCAGACACTAGAGGAAGGTACTGTTTCTTCGGCAACTATTTTTGCCCCACTCAGTACAGTTTCTGGTACAGAGAATGTGCTCCTCCTCAGTGTGTTTGTGGAATGCTGTATGAGTGAATGAGACAAGAGTACCTTTAGCCTGGGAGACAGATTTATTGCTGTATCTCTGCAGCTGGGAAAGTGCTATCATTTAAGGCATCAGGATAGCTATCTTGTAGGGGAAAAATACAACAAAGTGGAAACATTACAGCTTCCTCTCTATGCACCTTTAATATTAAGTACATGTTAACCATCAATGGTCAATCACTGCCCAAATGATTAATAGCCGATGGACCTCATGTACATTAGATCTACCTGAACCTGGGCTCCTACAATGAATAACTCACCAAAGTGAATGACTAATGTTGCTGTTTTGCTTTCAACATGTTGCTATCCTTGCCTCAACCTTCACCCTGACTAATTCAGTAATCCAAAAAAAATTCTGGCTGAAGAGTACTATTGATTACCTTTTTAAAAGTTGGTTAGAAAATGTATAGTGGGTGTGGACAATGTATATATTTGAAGTGATAATTCAATGTAAGTAGTTAATAACTGTACTGGGCTTCAGATTCACTGCTGTCCCTGGGTTATTCCACTGAACCTAACATTGATTTAATATCTTTCCCATGGTTGCAAAAGAACAATGCTAGTGTTACATAACATATATATAATAATAATAATATATATATATATATGCTAGTATATCCTTTTCAAGTCAGCCTCTTACTAGTGAGGGTACTGATAACAGTAAGTTTTTCACAATAAGATTGGAAGCATGGCCTGGGGTTCTAGGAAGTCCAGTATCATGGAATGTTCATGCTCAGGGAAGATTGGGGCCAACTTTGAGTTCACAGTCTTGGAGCATAATTCCAAGAAGTGAATATGCTATATATGCAAGAACCATTCATAGACACCTGGAGCTTTCTCCCTATGGAGAGATAGAAATGAAAAGCAGCCCAAGCCAAGAGGTCGGTGTTGCCCTCTGGGTCAACACAAACCCTTACTAAGGATCACTGGAATTTAGGGATGAATAGTAACCTTGAAACTACTATTCTGATGACACCAATGAAATCACAGCCCTGATTGTGTTCAATAGTAAGCAAAAGATATACTAAAAAGTTACCCGGCCTGCTCCAGTGTGTCAGTTAATATTTTGTGACATACTAATTATCAGAAACAGCTTAAGGGAAGAAACGTTTATTTGGGGTCTCCGTTTCAGAAGGCACAGTACAACATTGGTGGGAAACACGAGGTCGAGTCCGGGGATGCAAGAGCATGCAGCTGAGATGCTGATGATGGTTTGAAGGAGAATATCCCAATGGGCTCATAGAGTTGAACACTCGGTCCCCGCTTGTTGGAACTGATTGGGAAGGGTAAGAAGATATGCCAAGTTAAAGGCTGATTAGAGGAAGCAGATCACTCACTGAGAACATCTTGTTTGGCATTTGAATGACATATCTTGTCCCTGCTGTCTCTTTTCTCTTGTCTCTCTGGTTTCTGGTTGACATGAGTTTAACAGTTATCCTCCACACTCTCCCATTTCTGCCTTGTCACGGACCTGATCTGAAAGCAATGGAGACAACTAACCATGGTCTGAGACCTCTGAAATTCTGAACCAAACCAAACTGTGCTTCTTCAGGGGTTTAGGTATTTTGTGGTTTCATTGAAAAGTTTTCTAACACAGATTATAAAATGCCATCAGTAATCTAGAAACAGTATTTTAGAATCAAGGAGAATTAATAAACATTTTACCCAAATACCTCAAAAACATGGAATTAGCTTTTTCGTGCAATAGGTTCTGCCTCACATTCCTCACTGAAATTATTGAGAAATTCAAAACCCTCAAACTATGTGAAAGTTAAACATAGCATGCTGTTGAGTATATACTAACTCTGATCTAAGGAGAGATTCCAATGTCTATTACAACATTTATTTGTATTCATAGTTTTCAGTCCTGTAAAAAAACAAAATCTGAAATACAAGTGAAAGAGCAAGGGTTTAGTTGTTGTGTGGACTGTGTTCATTCATAGTCCATCCTCCATTGCCTATGACACAGACAGAGCCACCTTCTGGTCTCAATTAAGGGCAGTTTTCTCATCTTCCAAAACATTGCCTTACAGGATAAGGATGGCCAGATCATTGCTATGTATTTCCTCTAAAGTCCATGACTCACTGAAGAAATTCTGGTGTTGTCACTGAGAGCACAATTGTTTAGAGGGATATATATCTGCTCAAATATTGCCTGGAAGTTTCCTAATAAAATTAATAAGTATGAGCCAAGGAGGGAACAACAAGCAGGGCTGGGGACACACGCCCGTAATCCCAGCACGTGGTAAATGGTGGCCAGATGATCAGAAGTTCAAGGGCAGTCTCTTATACACAGTGAATTTGAGGCCATCCCAAACTACATGAAGCCCTGTCTCAGGTGTGTGTGTGTGTGTGTGTGTCTCTCTCTCTCTCTCTCTCTCTCTCTCTAATTGGTTTCTGTCCCATCCCCAAATTTACATGACAATGATTATAACAAAACATAAAGCATTTGATTTCAGGAATGGGGAAAAATTCCCAGTAAATTATAAAACATACTGAATCCATATTCTAGAGTTACCTTGAACATGCCACACCACTCCGATTTATTATTAAAGTTAAGCTGCTGTCAGCTTCCATTTCATTCACACATTGGGTTAAGAGAGCAGATTAAGAACTTCTGCAAATCCATGAGCGCCAGCAAATCTAATTTACAAGATGTAAATGAATGGTTTTCATTATCTTTTAATTAATGGTAATCCATTCATTACCAAGCTTTTGCTTGTCTTCCTGTTTCTATTTTCCCTGCCAGGGACCTTTAAGGACCGAGGCAGAATGCAAGGGTAAAGTAGATTTTTGTCTATATATTAAAATGTTGCAGACTGAAAGTAAATGGTCAACCGTTATCAAGCTGTCCTCAGAACAAGGCCAAGTCCAAGCGAAATAGGAATATCATAAATGGAGAGGGGAGGGGCGTGTCACTGTGTTTTCCTAATTGCTGGGTCCAGAGATCATCTGCTGAGTCCAGGGTCCCGGCCACTGCCTAAAGACTGTCTGATGAAGCTGGAAGAGCAGTATACTGTAGCTGGAATCAGTGCACTCCAGTTTCTGACGTTTGGTCTCCTCAGCAGTGTGGCTTCCCAGAAGACTCTTTTCCCCGAAAAATTGGGTTTCCACAGTCATCAAAGGAGAAAATTAGAACAGAGATGACTTGAGATCTTCATAATTGTATAACTGAAATATTGAAGGAAATGTTATATACATTTACAGAATTATCTACAGTGCTGTCTTATTGTACAGAGACCAGAACACATTCGATGGTATTGACTCCCAAGTCCTGTAGATTTGTATTAATGGTGCCCATTAAGGGCAATAAGTGAAAATATTAATGAGTGTTGGCTGAGCCCAGGAAGAGCACTGAGAACATTTGTTTACTTGAGAAATATGCTGGAGTACCACACAATAGAACAACTGAAGCCAGGCCCAACGGTGTCCAGCTATGCGGGAGGCTGAGGCTGGAGGATAACAGGTTGAGAGACAGCCTAGGCAATTTAGTTAAGAAATAAAATGCTTATCCCACAAAAGCGAGGCCTTAGATTCAATCTCTAGCCTCCAAATGGGTGTGTATCTGTGTGTGTCTATGTGTGTCTATGTATATGTGTGTTTCTGTGTGTCTGTGTCTATATGTGTCTCTGTGACTCTGTGTATATGTATGTATTGTGTGTTGTAATAGTTTTTATTCTTTAGGCTTTTTGAGAGGCCCGCCACCCAGCTCCCAAACAAATCACACAGAGAGACTTTTTTTTATAAATGCCTGGCTTAAGCTTGACTTGTTTCTTGCTGGCTTTTCTTAACTTAAATTAACCTGACTACCTTTTGCCTCTGGGCTTTTATCTTTCTCTATTTCTGTACACCTTTCTTTACTTCTTTCTCTGTAGTTTGCTGTGTAGCTGGGTGACCGGCCCCTGATGTCCCCCTCTCCTTCTCCTGCCCAGATTTCTCCTTCTATTTATTCTCTCTGTCTGCTAGCCCCGCCTATCCTTGCTCCTGCCTCGCTATTGGCCATTCAGCTCTTTATTAGGACCATCAGGTGTTTTAGACAGGCGCAGTAACACAGCTTCACAGAATTAAACAAATGCAGCATAAACAAAAAGCACACACCTGAAAATAATATTCTCCAACAATTGTGTCTGTGTCTGTGTGTGTCCATATGTCTGTATGTGTCTGTCTATATGTGTTTGTTGAATCTATAGCTTCAGAATCTAAGGTGTTTTGGCTTTTCTGCTTCAGCACATTGTCACCAGAGGTCACAGGTGGCACGGTGATACATTTCAAAGCTGGCTCCCTGTTACTAGCTGTATGGCACTGTTTTGTACCGCTTCTTTGAGTCTTAATATGCCAGTAAATGAATGGAGATCAAGCTACTCAGTGTTTCCACGGGGAATCATTTACACAGGCCTGATAAAGAACCTGGCATGTAGTAGCTGCTCAATAATCTACCATGTCACTGGCATCAGTTTCAGACAATGCCATACCCACAGTAGGAGCCAGCCAGGGCATCCTAGAGACTACACACCTGCAGGGGTCCCCTGCTGTCTCAGCCCTGCCTCTTAAGCCTTACTAATTTGCACCCTGTCCCCCAATTTAGCCAGGCAAGATATACAACCTAACAGAAAGAGTTTTGTGCCTGGAATCAGACCAAGACTAAGAACTGTATCACGACCTCTCTGTGAGCTTTCATTTCTTGGTTGGTAAGATGGGCTTAGGGACATCCCATCACCTACTTTACAAAGGAAGGAGGACTGAATACGAGATTGCTTCTATCCGTCCATTTATCCATCAGTTCACCCACATGCCATGAACACTGAGGTTGTCCTGTGTGCTGGAAACTGTGGCAAGACCCAGGATAGATAGAGTTCTGCCTCTATCCTACACAAAGAGCCCAGGGTAATCTGTGAGTCAGATGAGAAGGCTGAGAGCTCCAGACAGTGGTCAGTGAGGCATTCTAGAATATTTGGATGCAAAGGTGCTTGGAAGGGGTAAAGTCGATGCGCCTGTCATCCAAGGTAGGAGTGGAGGTGACACTGGAGGAGAGTAGGAGGACCATAAAGGAGATCAGGTCGGGGGAGCTGCAAGGTCTGAATGTCAGGGCAAGGCAATGGTAGTTTTTAGAGACTTACAGGTGACTACAGCCAGATTTGAGGACATCTCTGGAAACTCCACCTGTGACTCTATGCCCCACCTCTTTACCTCTTAGACCACAACCAGAGTTCTCACAGCTGGTGCACAGCTGGTGAATGGACTCGCCTGTAGGGACAAATGGCAGATGGGAAAAAGGTGGGGCCTACCCATTCGTCAGTCTTCTCCACTGGGTCAAGAGGAGGCTAGTTTCCAGCTAACTTCATTTCTTGCTGAGCCCTCTTCTGCCCACCTCTTCCTCCAGAGAACATTCATGTACTAAGTAAGATGACCTGAAGACCCCCCCACCACATACATACATACATACAGACACACACACACACACATACACACACACTACCTTGCAGCACCTGACTCCACAGATGCCAGGCATTCAAACGCACCATACTGGAGGCTCCACCATGATAACATTCTCCAGGCAGAGGAAGCACACACTCTAAGATGTCATCCATGGGTGGGCTCACGGATTCTCGATGGGGAAGACTCCAGAGGATAATTGCTTTCACCCAAGTTGAGTGATTCTCAAACTTGACCCAAATTCGAAGAACAAATGTCTCATTGCCCCTCAGTCACCCATGTAAGTAGCTGCCACTCTCGCTTCATTTGAGGACTGTTTAAGCACAGCCAACCCTTGTACCCTCCTGGCTCTGTCATCTTGGCTTCATTCAAACCATGCAGGTTTCCTGTTATATTCTTGAATAGCTTCTAACTCATCGGCCCCTACTGAGATTGTCCCTTCATTCCAGCTTCTCAGAAAGAATCATTTCAATTTTCTGTAAATACCTTTGTGGCACTCCTTGGCTGAACACTCCTTGTTTTAAAATCTTGGTACACAGGACATTATCTTCTGAGTCACCAACATAGCTATTGTCTCCTTTAAATTTTGCTTGCATTTCTGTTTTATAGATGAAATATTTTACTACCCAAGCACTGCAAATGAATGACTTTCAATCTGGTGGATAAACCTCCAATGCCTCCTTTTGGATGGGTCTTGTGTGTGTGTCCATGGCGCACTGCTGTTGGGAATACATGGACAGAAAGAGAGATGCCACAGAGCCCAGAATAGGTCCTCAACCAGTTACACGGGTACTCAGTGACCATTGTGATTTGTGTCACTCTCACAGTGGTTGTGTACCATCATGGCTAACCATATCTGTCTCCCGATACCTACTTCTCCCCGGTCTCTGTCCTAGGAAATGAACCACAAAGAGAAAACAAGCGTCAGATGGAGACCCTGAGGCCTGTGTGGAAGAGCAGAAACAAATGTCATTCAAGGCCAGAGAGCGAATGCACTCAGTCTTCTCTAACCACATGTTCTGCAGCCATGAATCAGCTGCCTCTGCATTGACTGTATTCCTGGGATGCAGCCCACACACACTTGACATGCATACATTCACAGGCCTCCTGTCGCTGTTCTCTAATTGCACAATTATTTGCATGGCATTTGCATGCTAATAAATGGTCTAGGTGGTGCGGAGATGACTTGAAGTATACACAAGGGTATATATGGTTGCCAATTACTCCATGTGAGGACTGGAACATCCATGGATGCTCAGCCCACAGAGGGTTTCCGGAACCAATCACCGCAGGTAGGGAGAGAAAGACCATATGAGAGATGAGAGAGGATCTTTAGTGCTATGACACTAGAAGCTTATGCTGAATCTTGGATCTTGCATTTAGAAAGGTAACAAATGATGGGGAAGGGATGTAGCAGTTAACTAACCCATGAACGGACCCACTCACGGCTTCCTGGGTTCAATCCCCAGCATTGTATAAAACCGTGTGTAAAAAAGTAATAAAAAAATAAAACTTAACAAGTTAACCAATGTAAAGGCAGCCAGGAGCCAAGCATCCAAGAGCAAGCTTAGCTTTTTTTTTTCCCACAAAAACTCCCTTATGCTCTGTGTTTTAGGAAACAGGTTCCTTTATGGAGCTCACGTTGGTCTCTCTAACTTGCCATCCAGCTGCCTTCATCTCCCAAGTGGGAGGATTATGGCGTGTGCCTTCCTGCTGTGCAAAGCCGCCTTAAAGAGGACAGAATGTGTTGTTCTCTCTCACTATGACCTGATAGGTCTCTATGAGTCAGTTTTGCATCACTACAGTGAAATGCCTGAAGTAACTAATATTTCAAAGAGAAAAGGTTAACTTAGCTCACAGTTTGCAATTTCAGGATCCAAACGCTGTATCACAGGCTTGACAAGGATGACCTGATGTCAAATGCTGAACAGCAATGGCAGGGATGTGCGTTAGAGGGATCCGAGACACTTGGAGTCCCATAGTTCCCTTAGGGGAGCATCCACAATGGCATTAAGAATCTCTTTCTGGGCCCCACCCTTTAGGGCTTTCATTTTCCCCCCACAACACCACCCTGTGGACCAGGTCTTCAGACCATGACATTGTCTAAACTCTCTGGGTGACTTTAAGATTTTATTAAGTATCTCATTTTTTTCATTTCAAAAGAGTCTGAAAGAATTTTTCACAGATAGACTCTCTTTATTCCAAATTTAAATAGTAGATCTGGTGTTTATATTAGCCAACTATTTATCTACTTATATCTGTATTGCAATAGTGATAATTGTGATATTAATTGGTTAACCTAACCCAAGGTGCCAGATTGTCTGCATGCAAAATTTCAATGTAATTGCAACAACAGAGATCAAATGGGATAATTAGAATGTAAAAGTTCATAACTGCCACCAACCCAGGAAGCCCTTTGCCGTCACTGAACCTCCGGCTAGTGATTTGGTAGGCACTGCTTCCTTCCTTGCAGGGAAAGGGTACAGTGTGGGGTGGCAACCCTGCTGATGATCTCCTTATACACAGCTGTTAAGTAAAGGTACCCTCCCAAGGAGTGATTGCAGTACAGTTGTGTGAACAGATTACAGAACGGTGATTGGTCTAATTATCAACTTAATTGGATTCCAAATCACTAGGAGACACACTTCGGAGTCTTCCAGCAGAGACATTTTACTAAATAGAGAGAGAAGACTCACCCTGAATAAGGGCTGCATCATTCCAGGGTTAGGGTCCTCGGTGGAAAGAAAGAGAAAACTAGACAGTTCATCTCTCTCCTCTTTCAATACGCAGCCGAGATGTGGGCAAGCAACTGTCTATTCCTGCCACCATAGCCAAGATGGCTCCCACCATCCTGTCTCCCCTGACATGGTAGACTGTACTCTCAAACTGTGAGCTGAAATCAACCCTCTCTCTTTCGAGTTGTTTCGTATTGGGTGTTTTAACAAGGAAAGCGACTGATGTGTGAGCGGAGAGTGTGCCCCGTGGGTGTGGGTTTGTTGTGTCTTTGTGAACTGGCATCAGTTAGATCTTCATATTTCTGCTAAAGCAACACTTGAAGTCATGGAGTCTGCCAGAAACATAGTGGGAGACCAAGTCAGAAAGGTAGAGGCAAGTCAGGGCTAACTGTTCCAGGAAGGGGTTAGTTTCAATTTGCATAACAAGATTACAAAGAAGGAAAAAGCCAAGTGGGGTAAGCCTTAAATCCCAAACAGAGCAAACTGGTCACAGGAGGGGCTGAAGTAACTCTGCACCTTGAATTCTACGTTTCCTCCCACTGCTTTGTCTTATTAGCTATGAACAGGGTCAGAGAATGGACCGCAGCTGAGCTTACCTGTTCACAAATCCCTAAACCTTAAGCATTTTAATCTTCAGGTTAGTAACAGTCTCAAGCCTGATCCCTTTTTTCCCATCTTTCATGCCTTCTTTTATTATTATCTTTATTATTTTCATCTAGCATATAGAGAATTAGGCTCCAAGCATGGTTTGTTTTTGTTGATTTTTCTACCCCTCTTCTTCATCTCCCTGCCCCCACTCTCACGCCCTTCATCCCAGGAGCCTTGTGTCTTAGTCGCATTTCTATTGCTAGGAAGAGATATCATGACCTCAGCAACTCTTAGAAAGGAAAACATTTAATTGGGTAGCTTACAGGTTCAGAGGTTTAGTCCATTATTGTCGTGGCAGGAAGTATGGTGGTATGCAGACAGACATGGTGCTGAGGAAGGAGCTGAGAGTCCTACATCTAGATCTGCAGGCAGCAGGGAGAGAGAATCAGCCACCCAGCCACCGGGACTGGCTTGAGCTTCTGAGATGCCAAAGCCTGCCCCTGATAACGATAACACACTTCCTCCAACAAGGCCACAAGTCCTAATCCTTTCAAATAGTCCCACTCCCTGTGAGCCTATGGGAGTCATTCTCATGCAAACCACACACCTCCTTCCTACTTCCGTGTCACATGTGTTTAGGTACCCTCCCCACTTCTTCAACACCTCCTTTTCCTCTCTTCTGGTCCTCTTTCTTACCTCCCCCAACAGACATATCCATCCATAAACATAAAATGTAGAAGGATGCTTAAAAGAAATCCCACACTAGCTCAGAATTGAGAAATATATGGTTATTTATTTAGGGGTAGACTCACAAATCAGAATCCCCCTCTTGTTGCACAGAAAAAGCTAAAATCTCTGTGTGAGAGAGAATGTGACATTTGCCTTTCTGAATCTGGGTCACCTCACTTCATATATGATAATCCCAAGGCCTATCCATTTCCCTGTCATCTTCATAGTTTCGGTCTCCTTTATGGCAGAATAAGATTTTAGTGCACATGTATGCCGTTTTCCTTACCTGTTTCCTAGCTGCCGTATATCTGTGTGGCAACTCTGGTAGGAGACAGCCTCTTGGGCTAGCCCAGGAGTGATACAACTGGATCATTTGGTGCTTCTCTCCTTGTCTGGAGAAACATCCATACTGATCTCCAGAGTGGCCACACTTATTTACCCCCTGACAGCAGTGGATGCAGGTTCCTCTTATTCAGTGTGTGTGGTCTTCCTCCTGCAGAGTCAGGGATTTTCTGCCTGGCTAGCTGTTCTTGTTAGGCAAGCTGTGGGGCAACACAAAGGACCGTGTACTGGACTGCACCACCAGTAACACCAATCCAACACCACCAGCATCAATTGCGCTATGCATCCAACACCACATTGCCATGGACACAGAGGAATGAGGAAGGTAATGGAGCCTTTCTTTGGTTCAGCACTGAACCAACTGCTGTCAAGCGGCTTTGCCATTACAATGAACCAGTCACAGGGCTTCTGCTTCAGTGGAGGGACACAGATTAGACAAGGTAGACAGGTAACAGCTTGTCAAAGGGTGTTATAAAGGGCAATGAGTAAACAGTCACTCTTATAAATAGGAAAGGGATGACTTCTAAAGACTGTTGCAGGATAATGCTCCCCCACCCCCACCCGGGATGCCAAGAAGAAACCTAAAAAGCTTGTATGAGCGGTTGCATTATCCCTTAAACAAATCTGTGAACTTGACTTGTGTGAGAACAAAACTCAGTGCAAAAGAGAACATGAAATCCTTTCCCTGGGTTCTGAGGACAAGAGCATAAAGGTTAATTTTGTGGAGAATTTAGCTATTTAATCTTCACAGCAGCTTCATGAGGTAGATGTGACTATGTTTCAAACTCACCAAAGTTTACACAGCTAACACAGGCTGATGCCGATATTCAATTCCAATCCCCTTCTGAATTCCATATTATATGTTTGAAATAGCTGCATTTAGACATATCATAAATAGCACATATTTGCAGTGCATGATTTGAGCATTTCTGATGTACGCATGAGTCTATGAAAATTGCTTCCTCACATCAAGATAATAGGCTCAGCCTCCATTCCCAAAGGGTCCTCATGCCTCCTTTAGTCCACCCTTCTGCCCTCTCTATAGATTCCAGCTCCAAGCAACCATGATCTTCTTCCTGTTGCTAGGAATTAGCCTGCACTTTCCACATTTTTTAAAAAAGTTTTAAAGCACTGAAATTTGATTCTAGGTTTTTGCACATGTTAAGCAAGGGTATTCTCAGTCTTTTTTTTTTTTAAGTTTTTACTTAGAGATAAGATCTCACTGAGTTGCCCCAGCTGGCCCAATCCCAGCAGGCTTTGAACTTGTGATCCCCTTGCCTCAGCCCTCTGAACAGCTAGGATCATAGACCCACATCACCAAACACAACGGTTTTTACAATTCTATATAAATAGTGTTCTATAGGGTGTATATTTGTAAGGGAGTCTGGGTTCTGCCACTCAGCAAGGTTATTTTCTGGTTCCTCCGCATTGCTTCTAAAGGGGAGAAAAAGACTTCATTTCCATCTCTGAGTGGTCTTGCAGTGTGCAGCTGTCAATTGTCCACTTATCTGTCAGTGGACGCTACTTTAACTGTCCCGAATCAAGCTGCAGGGACTATTCCTATATCAGCATCCATATTGGGTCCATACTTTTATCATTATGCAATACAGACGAGAATAGAATGCTTAGATACTTCTTTGGGTGACAAAATCAAACTGGAACAGAGCCAAGCCTACAAGATTTTAAGATGTGCCATCCCACCCTACTCTAAAGATAATAAATAGCCACCAACACTGCAGTAGGGAGCCTGTAATTCAGACGTCACTGGGCGCCTCTGTCATCTCAGGAGAGATTGCCTTAGATAACCCAGAGTAGAAAGCCTGCTTTGCATGCTCCCCTACTGACAATTAGCGGTGTGATTGTTAACAGGTCCCTATCCTTGAGAAAGGACTGGTGAAGTCTAAAGCTGAGACGTGGCTTATGACAGCAACAGGAAAGCAGAGGCATGTCGATTTCCATGGCATCCTACTAGGCTGTGTCACTGCACTCAAGAAAAGGCACATCATCTCAGAGGTGCACGTGGGCTGAGAGAGCGTTTAAGTAAATTAAGGTAAAAGAGATTGATGAATGGAACAGCGGTTAGGTGGACTTCCTGGAAGAACCCGAGGAGTGATTGGACTTGCTAGCTGGAAATCTAGGCCATAAAGAAAAAAATGATAGTGCTTATACTAAGGACCAAACACAGGCAGAGCATGAAAATGTCCTAGGGGCACTGAAAGAAATAGAAGCCCTGCCCCTTGAGATTTCAGGCACTGTGCACAGAAACAGCCCCGACCCATGAGCCATTATTGGCAAAGGTGCGTTCGAATCCAGCTTTCGTGACCCCTAGTCTGGATCTTCTCCCACACACAGAACTGCTCCCTGTTGACTATGCAGGTTTCTAAACTGGACCGAAGGGAGGAATAAGCTTCCAGTTTACAAAGAATCAGGGTGGCGATCGCCGGCCTTGTGCCATTCACTGTACTATTTGATCAAATCCTATCGCTCTTTTCCTGGGGACCCAGAGTAAGACCTCGCCCATTGGGTAAATGCTTTAAGAAAGGAAATGCTCAGAGGCGCGGGGTGCAGAGAGAAATAAAGAAGACAAGTCAATGATTCATTTCCCCTGTCGTTAGTTTACATTATAATTAACCAAACTTTAAAAATAAGCCCTTAGCAACATCTGTCTCCACCACACAGCAGCAGAAACACACCCCCACTGCATCATGAGCTCTGGCCGCACATCAGCAGCCGCTGCGTAAGCTTTAGACTAATCACAGGAGGATTCTTGCTACGTGTTTTTCTATCGTGATGAAATAACTCAGGGTCCAGCACAGCAGCCAGGAAGCTTCAAAGCCGCTTTCCCTCTTTCCATCCGCGTTAAAGGATAGAGATGTTATGTTTCACAGCTGTAAAAGGTTTGTTTTTAACTCGGGGATGCCCACCCCCCTGGACCGGCTTACGGTGACAGATGACTTCAGTGGCAGGAGAACAGGCTGAGCAAACTGGTGACTATTCGGTGGGGATAAAGCCGATTTACAATGACGGAGCAGAGGCAGGCTAGAACTCACAATAGAGACAGCCTGGGTCAGCAAGAGCAGGGTCCTCGGGCTCTTGATCACCCAGCAATGCTATGCTGCTCAATGGTTGAACTGCACCTGTAGGCATCTTCCTGGGTCGGCTGCAGCCGTAGATTATGGGCTGTTGGAGAAATGTGCCTCCTCAATAACCCTCCAAACTGCCGCGAAGAAACACAGACACACCTCTGCACAGACACACAGACAGAGCTTTAACACACCTTCTCTGAAGCAGGTCCTCCTTCCCAACCACCTTCTACCTCTGCAGTGTCCTGGTAATAAATACTTAATGAGTTTAAAAATTACCTACTACTCCTTCCTTGAAAACTCAACTGGAGAAATCAGCAAAGGCAGCAAGGCGGCTCCTCGGCACAGATCCAAGAGGCTTAAATTCAATTGTTCACAGCAGCACTAAGTAGCCAAAAAGTAGGAACACCCCCAGACGCCTATCAAGTTGGAGTTGTGTGAAATCTGGGCTACAGGTCTCTCCTCTGACTGGCAACAATGGCCACTTCTTTCCTTCCCCCAGCATGAGCCCCCTGAGGAAATTTCAATTTCTTAGGATCCATTGTCTCCATAGTCTGATAGCTGGAGGAAGGGCATGGGTGTCTCCCCTTAGAATACTTCTGTTCTGACCAAGACAGTGGCAAAGTTGGGATAGAACCAGAAATGTACGGAATAGCAGCAATCTATATGCCTTACACACCGACCTGGAAAATAAGGATCTTCTACAGCATGTGAATACTCTGGCCTTAGGGTAAGATTTTCAGTGTGGCATTATTAGGGGTTTGTAGATCTCTAAGATATTCCTTGTGAAAGAATTTTGAAAAGCACCAATAATGAAATTAAAATGTGCAGCACACATCCACTTATGTATGAACATGAAGGTGACTTTGCATTGGGGACAATTAATACATCCAAGAAAATAACTGCTCCACCAGTGAGTGGTTAAACAGCTGCCAAGACATGAAGATTGCAGAGGCTGTAAATCTGGGAACTGACGTGGTCTGAGTAGTCCAGGGGACTCTCTCTCCTAGTTGAGGCCATAGTTAAGAGTTTACCGTGCTGTGACTCTGTGAAGACCATGCTCCGCATCTTGCTGTTGCATTTCCTCACCTTTGCTGGAGCCACAGAAAAATAATTGGTGAAGGATGAAAGTTCTGCATTTTTAGCTCCCAGGTTGCTATGTGGATTATTAACCATTTCCCGCACCATGTGGGATTAATTGGAAACAATTGCAATGTTCCCACCACATTGCTCCGCTTCCCTTCATTAATTAAGAGGCATTGCCCTCTGTTCTACTGATGACAAAAAGGACGGCTCCTCAATTACCAGACAGCAGCCGCGGAAGGAAAGGGCTCAAAAAACAGAGGACAGGAAACCCAGCCCAGTGTCTGCAGAGAGAGCCCCTGAACCAACCCAGCAGCTGTTGGGCTCCCGGAACACTCAATTCTAAGCCTCTAGCTCAATCCATATGTCTCTATTTCTCTATTTACTACTTGACAAAAGATGCCTAAGAATGGAAAATATGTTAAAGAGCATTAAATAACAGCCTGGTTAGGTTTAAGAAAAATCCCTCTCTATTCATAATCACATATCTATATTCTTAATTTATTCATTGAAAAATAAATTAAAAAGAAAATTAAAACAGTGTCTAACATATAAGCCTCTTGAATGATAAACCTCCTTCAAAATAAACTTACTCTGTCCAGAATGCTAGACATGGGAGTGCGTGGTTCTGTGCTTCAAAAGACAGGTCGTCCCCCCAAAATAATGTGTCTGATCAGGGTGTTACAGTGCTCAAAAGTTTTTTGTATCCACTTTGCAGGCAAGATGGGGTAGGGAAGGAAAGAGAAGTCAAGAGTAGGGACAGGAGAGATAAGGAAGACAACTTCCCGAAAATTGCACCCAGGTTCTGTGAGGCAGGACTACTGAGAACTTAGAAATACGCCTGCCCTGCCTGAAATCTCAAGGGAAGAGGTCTGCCTCCCACGGTGCACTGCTTCTATTTCTTTCAATGCCCCTGGGATGTTTTCACGTTCTTCCTGTTCTCAGTGCCCAAGTACAAGCTGTGGATGCTGCCCTTGTTACATTCTCTTTCTGCCCTTGACTTCCAGATAGTAATTCCCATCACTCCTTGGGTCTCTATAAGAAGCCACTTCCTCCAGGAAGTCCCGCCCAACCACTGCCCCACTCACCAGTCTCTTAGCCCTGCTTGTCGACTTGTCTGCTATCCAGTCAAAACAAAAATCCATAGCTAGGACTGTGTTTATCTGGCTTTAGGATGGGAATGTTCTCTCGGTTTTGGTGCTACAGAAATATTTGTCAAGCCAATGAATAATAGAAAGTATGAATGAAGGTTTTAATAGATAGTATTTCCTAATGTAGTCATTAGATTCTGGGATTCCAAGAAAAGGGAGGTTCTGGTGATCAGGGACCATTGGGCTTGGCAGTGCTAGCTCATTCGCTGCAATGCTTCTCAGAGCATGTGAACTGCTGAAGTCTGTGAGGATGAGCTTAGGACAAGCTGGAAGCCGGTGTGCCTGAGGACATTACCCAGAACCGTTACCCAGGGATTCCCTTCTACGACAGACAATTGCAGAAGAGCAGTATTCTAAGGAACATGCATTGGGGGAAATCACAAAGGAAAACAGAGAAGCATCTTGACTAATGAGAAGATAGATAGTGGGGAATTAAAATTGTATAAAATGCTGAGTAGACTTTCCTGGCACTAAACATAGATGCAGTTAGAGATGAGCAAGGATGGAGTGCAAGATCAGGAAGAGTTCAGCGTCATGCTGAATGACTTAAACATTGTGCTGCATGGAAAATACAAGCTATGGAAAGGATGTCACCCACAAGCCCTATTTTAGAAAGATGATTCTGGTGGCGGTATTGAAGATAAAGAGCATTTTGCAAATGGAAAGTCAGTAAGGTTATTGTGATGGTTCTGGTGAGGGGCTAAGGACATAGAGCAGAGAAATGGCAACTGGTGTAAAGGGGAAACTAGACAGGAACTTTCGAGGGTCACAGGCACCTGCAGAAGCATGAGACCAAGAGAGGGCTCCAGACACAAGACAATGCTCAGGAAGTAAGTACATAGAGAAGGGGAAAGGAAAAAGCACCCCCACAAATCTAGCAGCTCACAAATACCTGTAACTCCAGCTCCAACCATTCTGATGAACTTTTCTGGCCTCTGTGCACACAGACACACAAACACAAACACACAAACACATACACACATACACATACAAATACATATGCCCACATAAACCCACACACCCCAAACACATACACACAAATATATACACACATTCACTCATACACAAACACATACATATACATATAGACACACATAAACAACACATACACAGAAACACACAAAGACACACACAAAGGCATATACAATAATATAGACACATGCACACACACATATACACACACATACAGACACAAACATACACCAATGCATACACATACAAACACACACATACATACACATATATACACAAACACATATACATGCATACACATTCATATATACATACACACACATACCAAGACACACCAACTCACACAAACACATACATACAGAACACGTATATACACAAAACAAGATAAATCTTTTAAAATAAATGAATAAATAAAGGATGCCTTTATACCAGGGCTCGTTGATGGCATGACAGTTACTTCACTTTATGAGAACAGAAACCATATCCAATTTACTCATGTTTGTATGTTCAGGACCTGTGCATACATGTCAAGTTGATAATAACCAGTGACTGATTGACTAAATGAATATACAGTCATATTTGTGAGTGAACAATTAAACATGAATGTTGTTTCCAATGGCCCTAATCTTCTCCAACGCTGACATTGAGATGCTGTTGCCCCATTGAGATGCTAAGCTGATGGGCTGAGTGATCTCAGAGCTGGTTGGTTCTCTATCTTCAGTGAGCAGGGACTTAGAGCAGCTTGGCCAGTCTGACCGGAAGTGGATGAGCTGGACCAATTTCCATTCTTTAAAGCAATCCCTCATGAGTGTGGCCTTTGCATGAAGGCTGAGCATTGCAGTGATATGGAGCATCTATGAAGAGGAAGCACAGACAGACAGAGGAATGAGGGTCTCTAAGACGCTGCTAGGAAAACCCTTCATGGTGATTGAATTAGGGTGGGTGAGCCAGGCATTGTTTATGTTCCCCCTTAGCCACAATACCCTGTCAGAGACCTCACAGCTAAGGTGTAAGTGCTGGTCCTAAGTGATTCCAAGGCCTGAGCACTGGACGCTATTGCTTTCCCTAGGAAGATACATATGGAGAAAATTATATTTCCATCTCAGCTAGGTTCATCGTCTATACTTCCTTAGTGTGTACCTGTGGCTTTCACCCTCTGGTATAATTGACTATTTCCTAACTAGTATTATGTTAAATTTTGTTTTAGAACAGTTTTTACCTGGTTCCTTATTGGCCTGTAAGACCCGAAACATTCAGAAATAAAATAAAATAGATTTATTCAAAGGCTGAAGCAGAATTCTGAATTCAGGGACCAGGAATTACTGTAAGGGTGAGATAAAAAAATGCAAAAAAAAAACACCCCTGATTCCCACTTCCAAACCCTAAGCCAAAGAATGAAACACCTAGGAATTGCAAAACATTTATCACTCCAAGGCCTTTGTACCTTACGGGCAGTATCTTTCAGCATCGACCCTCTCCTCCCAACATAGGTGTCCAATGGAAAGGGAGACCAAGTAAGTGGCCCAATGCACTGTGCTTCTCTGGGGATGTTTCCAGGAGGAGGTGAGCCATGGGTAATTCCTTTACAGACAGAATAGACACAAATTAGCCAGAAGGTCAAGAGAGCTGAAGAAGATGTGTATTCGGGAAGAAGTCTGGATACAGTGACTATGATCCTACTATTTAAGACAAGTTTAAAGACTACTTATATATTAATACATTCACATACAACTTTTAAAGACTGTTTAATATTAATGTCTTTTTAAATCAAAGAGGTTCGACAACTGTGGTAGTGATTTTCTTCTTTCCTGTGACAAAAATGGTGACAGAAACAAGGGAGGAAGGGCTGATTTGGACTCACTGTCTGAGGGTGCCGTCTATCACTGTGGAGATGGCTGTGGCAGCAAGATGAGACTCTGCTGACTTCCCAATAGACAGAGAACAGGAAGTTGACTGGACTATAAAATCCCAAGGCCCACCTCCCAGAAAGGCACTTCCTCCAACTAGATCCCACTGAGGTTTCAAAGTCTCCTAAAACATCATCACAAGCTGGGGAGTAAATGTTCAAGTACATGTGCCCACAGGGGAGCATTTCACATTCAAACTGACAGTAATCTGAGATTTAGTGTAAAGACAGATGTCTTCTGATCAAGCTAGATTGGCGATTAGGTTTTCTTAGTACACACACAGAGAGAGAGAGAGAGAGAGAGAGAGAGAGAGAGAAGTTAGGCAGCTTCAAGCTCACTATAAAGCTGAGTATGACCTTGAACTCTTAACCTTCTAGAGGGAGAGTCAGTTTTCATGACGCTGCCTTTTATAGTGAAGTTTCTCCAGTCCCTAGAAATTAACCAACTGAAATGATGCCAAAGAAGAGTTCCAAGCGCATCTGGATTCAAAGAGGGAAGAATCAGCTCCTGTCACTTGATAGGAGAACATCCAGCTTCTAGAAAATGTAGGATGACAAGCATGGTCTGTCCTGTCCACCTTTAGAAAACATAATCTACAACATGAAAATTTGCTAGAAGACCCCNCCCCCATGTGTCATTTATCGATTACTGGGGACATCATCCTGTCTGCATTTCAGAAAGAAGAGGAAAGAGGCTCAGGGCCATGCTGGCTGGGGGCAGTCAGCACCTGCCCTGGTCCACGCCCTGTAGATGCTTTACAAGCATCAAGCCAGATTGTCTTCTTACTTCACTAAAACTGGACTAGATAACCTGCGTGATTGGGTGGGTTGGCTCTACGCCAATCCCGGCTCTCTCAATTCTGCTCTAGCAGCCGTTTCTGGCTCCGCTCACATCCCTCTAGCATCTGACACGCGTCTCAGTCCTATCTGGACCCAAATCATGACACCAATCCCACACGGTGCTTTGGAGAAAATGAAAGGGAGCAACAGAAGCAGCCTCACCCTGTGGGAAGCCGCCTTTCCCCGTTGCTCACCCCAAGGGAAACTGTCACTTGCCTTGCGCTGAGATGACTGGAAGCAGTGTGAAAAATGGCTTCTGAGATTGGCAGTGGCACCGACTTGGCAGGGAGTGAGGTAATAACTACCGTGTTATAGATTATTCTGGAGCCCTCAGATCATGTTCCTGTCAGGATCTACCTTCGTTCTGGGAAGCCTTAAGACACAGCCCCCTTTGCTCCAAACAAAAGTCTTTTGGTCTCAGACCGTTCTTGTTTATGAAATTGCAGACTTTCCACAATGAAGCAAAAACAAACTAATCTAAGTTTAGAAGCCCTGTAAGCTTACTAGGGCTTTGGCAAGAAGATCTCCAGGCAGAGCATCTTACAGAGTTGGCCAAGAATAGCAAGGCACAAAACTGACTCACATTAAACGTAATAAACGGGAAGAGTGGAAGAAAAAAAGAAATGATGGGCAGAGAGAGGAGGGAAAGAAGGTCAGGAGAGAAAAAGAAAAGAAGGAAGGAAAACAGACGGTGGATAGCAGCCAGATGGGTGCCAGCAGTGAGAAGAGGAGAAAGAAGATGGGGGACATAGGTGAAGAAGAGTTCATGCCCTCCGCACCCCACAGACCCCTCGACGCAATCCCCAACGCCTCATGCTGGTCTAACAGCTCTTGGTCTTAAGAAAGACTATTTTCCGTGCAAAGACACAGCAGTCAGTTCTCCCACCAAGAGCTCACAGACCCCAGCCCCACAAGAATCTCCTGCGTCTTCAACCCCTCAACAGAGCCATGTGTCCAAGTCTGAGCCCAGACTCCAAGTCCCTCAGAAACGCCACTGACACCTTCTTATGTTGGTACCTAGTCTGTTGCACTATGTAGGTGAAGATGTGTTTACTCTGTGACACAAGTGTATTTTCTACTTATTTCACTGTGAGAAGAATTTGTTCAGCCTGCAGCCAGGCATGGCCATTCATATGGTTTAGTTTCATTTGTGGAAACAAAGCGTAGAAAACAGTAAACAGTTGAGTAACAGACATGTAGGAGGGAATTAACTTGGAATAAAATGCTAGACTCCTGGAGACAAGACATTCTAAGGTCCCTAGCTTTAAAACAGACAATTTTTAAAACAATTTTTTGATTCACAACAAAACCGGGAGGAAGTTATAATGGTTTTTCCATGTTCACAGCACACAGCCTTGCTCATTGGCAGCATTTGAACGCTGCATTTATTATAATAGATTACCTTCACTGTCACACCCCGGTCCATAGTTTATATTAGGGTTCACACTGGCACCACATGTTCAGTGTGACAACAATGAGTGAGACTTCTCTTTGCACATGGCATCAGTCTTCCTACTGGTTGAAGTGCTAACAGACTAGGGCAGTGGTTCTCAACCTGCGGGTCAGGACACCTTCAGAAAACCGTTATCTCAAAAAATATTTATATTGCCATTCATAATAATAGCAAAGCTCCAGTGATCAAGTAGCTACAAAAGTAATTTTATGGTCGAAGGTCACCACAACATGAGGAACTGTTGTTTTTAATAAGGGTCGCTATTGGCGTACAAAAGAGTTCCACAATAGCCCAGAATGGAGTATCACAAAGGTTTATTTATTTGGGGATAAACTCACAGAAAGGGTAGTGATCCGCAGTCTTCTGAGTGCGCCGGGAACCGGAACAGAATCCAGCAGCCAAAAGGCCTGTGCATGCATTTTGTCTGCATTTATAGTACATGTGACCACACCAAAAGTGGGCCAGGATCTTAAAGGCCTTTGCCTGAAGGAGTTCCCACAGCACCTCACAACATTAGGAAGGTCGAGAGCCACTGTTCTAAAGTATAAAGAAACTACTGGAGAGCCAGAATAAAGGAAAATGACAACAAATAAACACCTAAAGCAATGACGCTAAGAGCCATGCCTGGAATGTCACAGGCCACCATGTACTTACTCCATACAAATCACTATCAAAGTATGTCTTTTTTGCCCCCACTACCTGAGAATTTGAGGCCTTAAAAAAACAAGCTAGAAACACAGAAAATATAGAACCCCCATGTATTAAGCAGTTTTTAAATAAGTTACCATGAGGGAATACAATGCCATGTATGTTGTAGCTGTAATAGTTCACCAGTTAATACTAAGCAGGGTTCATAAGAATAACCTTAATATACTAATTCAAAGAAAAGAAATGAATTAAAGATGCCTCATCTATTAGAAACTGGAGTAAGTCACTGCCGTATTGATTTGTTGTTGTTGGAATTAAGTGAGATGTCCAGAATGCCTAAGACAGTGTCTGATGCTAAGCGCTAGTAGCACTGATATATAATAGTGAACACAGTGATGATGGCTGGGTGATGTGTTGAGCAATTGGCAGAAGAAATGGGAATGAGGTTATTTTAATCCCTCAGGCATGTATTAGTCATGTTGCTCATGAAGATAAGTTTGTGTCCCAAGGTGACTTCAAAAATAAATGGTACATGGTTTCTAGACCTGAAGAGGTCATTGTCATATGATTATGTGAGATTGAGACAGCTCTTACAATATATAAAAAACTCTATTTTCTTTAGGCTGGGTCTTACCGTATATCACAGAGTGGCCTCAAGCTGTAATCCTGTGTCTTCCCTCTGAGTGCTGGAATTACGCGCATTGCTATGTGTGACTATACTTTATCTGTTTATGGGTGGTGTGACGTAGATGGGAGGACTGTGGGAGTCAAGAGCTGTAGTCAATGGATGAGCAACCCTAAGAAGAGTGATATTTGGTAAGGAGTTGGCATTTTTAAGGATGGATATTCCAGGCAGAGAAATCTGACTTTAAGCAAACACACAGAGCTGTGGAGTTCATGTCACAGTTAAAAACATAGACAAAACAGAATCAAGGAATTGAAGCAATGAGGCAAGGCAGAAAAGTCCCTAAAGTCATTTAAAAAATATCCAGTGTATCGCATGAGGCAGTAGGGATTTTATCTAAAAGGGAATAGTTTTCTATTGAAGTCTTTAAATTGAGAAGTTATATGATGTATTGCCTGAACTCAATGCTTACGCACGGTGAAGGCAAAGTGGAAAATGATTCTGAAGGGCAGGAGGCAGAGGCCTGAAGACCAGGCATGGGTTCTCGACAAGGCCTGGGTTATAGCCAAGACCCTGTGGCTTAGAAAGGGAACAGTGGATCTGATAAGATTGGGTGGTATATTTCAGAGGCTTAGGAAGTGGACAGAGAGGAGAAAGGTATATAGGACATAGGGTTACATGTAACACTGAGGATGCTGACATAGGGTCGGTCACATGTAATACTGGGGATGCTGACATAGGGTTACATGTAACACTGAGGATGCTGACATAGGGTCGGTCACATGCAATACTGGGGATGCTGACGTAGGGTCACATGTGACACTGGGGATGCTGACATAGGGTCACATATGCACACTGGGGATGCTGAATTGAACAGTACAGATAACCCAAAAAGGGAACTTTCTAAAACCAAGATTTATCTCCTTTACTTTTCATACTTCACTGGTAGCATGAAAGAAATTAAGTCTTTGGTATTATCTCAGTTTCAAATTTATTAGATATTTTCCTGTTCCACTTAGGAAAATGCTATCTGAGTAACACCACGGGGCTAGAACCAAGTGAATACAAAGCCCTTTTCTGTTTATTTATTTATTTTATTGCATTTGTTATATGGGTACATGTGCCGGGGTACATATATGACCAGAGGATAACTTGGCAGGGTCAGTTCTCTCCTCCTATCATATGGGTCCCAGGGATCATAACCCGTCAGACTGTCAGCAGGTAGCTTTACCCACTGAGTCATCTTGCTGGCCAACAAACTCTTCTTCTAAAATTTCTAGCCAATATAGACGAATATGGTACCAAAGAATGAATTCCTACTCCACAATGGTTAAATATAATCCAGGGCTAAGCTGTCTAATGTGGTAACCATTATATGCAATTACTGAGGGCTTCGAATGTGACTATTCCTGAGTGTGATATAAGTGTAAAATACAAATTAGAAGTCTGAAATAGAAAAAAGAATACATAATAGTCTACTGCTTATATTAACTACATGTGAAAATGATTCTTTGAATATATTCTAAAAATAATTTCACTAGTTTTTTAGATGTGGCTGCTATAAATTTTAAGATTATGTACATGATCCCTATCATATTTCTATTGATGAATGTTGATCTATGAAATTCTACTTAGACAATCAACGTTTTCCATTATTGTCCCTTGTCCATTACGAAGGTCCAATTACCCGGTATTTGCTAATACCTCCCAAGTGACGTTATCCCTGTTAAGGAAATAGTAACTGCAGCCACTGTCACAACAGGTGGCTTGGTATTTACTACACCTGCAGGGGGAGGCACAAATAAACACCCATCTGTTACTCCACTTAGATTTTCCTCACACATACCTGGGTCTTTGCAAGCCAGAGCAGGGAACATAGACCTGACTGCTAATTCCTGCCTGTGTTGATGGCTTCTCCAAAAGGCAATGTGACTCCTCCCGGTTCACTGCAGAGGGATGGATGGGTAGAGAGTTAACAAAGTCCAAGGTGACTTTAAAGGCACAAGGTCCCTCTACTGATGATATCTTTAATGTTGGTCATGGGATCAGTTTTCCCTGGAAGACGTGGGGGGTAGAGAAAGGGAAACACAAAAACATTGAGTTAGTGTCTGTTCCCCAAAACAGCAATGATCCTTTTCCAGTCCATTCCAGATCTTACTACAAGACCCAGTTAACTTGTAGACTGGGGGGACCAGAAGCCACCATGCATAAAAATCATCTTGTGAAACAGACAAACTGGCTAGGGTTTTGCAAATCTGGTCATCGTGATATGTCTGCATAATTTCATCCCCATTCTGCAAAGAGCCTCTCCATTCACAGCCAGCTCTCAGTGGCCACTCAGCAGGCATCATTTGGCAAGAGAAGGTAGACGTAAATAGGGGACATTGGAGCAGAATAAAATGAGTCTCACTCCCTTCACTCAGGAGCGTGGTGGCTTCAAGACAGGCCATTTGGCCTTGGGGATTATGATATGGTTGGGGGTGGAAGCTGAAGGTTTCATTTTCCGTAGCAAGCTACCACCTCTTACTTGACCATTACATGGTTGTTGGTTGGGGGAGGGTGTAGGCAGACCATGCTGGGGGGGGATGGCCAAAGACACGCCCCCCCCCAGTCCAACTACCCTTTTGACTCCTAGAACTTAGAAATGTGACAACAGTAATAAACACTGCGGGCTTTAGAATTTGTGTGTCTTATAAAGCTATCTGAGGCATTTCAACTCTGGGTTCAGATGCCATCTGAAATCGTTCAATACCTAATCTCAAGAAAGGTACTGTAGTTACATGGTGAGAAATCCAAGCCTGCCCAACCCAGAGCCGTCATTTAGGAGTTCCTGTAACCAAAGAAAAACAAAAGCAGACTGCAGAAAGTCAGTTCCCAAACGAAAATTCTGGAAATGTTAATTGTCTTTGTTTTGTGTTTTAAGTGCCTTCCCACTCTGGGGTATAGATGCTGTCCCTGGGGACTTAAGGTGTGTGTGTGTGTGTGTGTGGTGGGGGGGGAGGGGTTGCTCCTGGATCAGTTTAAATTATATAATGGAGCCAGGAGAGTCAGGTGATGGGATTGCTAATTCCCCATAGGAGACAAACTGCATATTTAAAAGCTCAACAAATACTCAGAAAAGGGGGCGGGGGAGCAGCAGCTCAGGCGGTGGCTCTGAGTTCCAGACTTCTCCATGGCTG
>LOEQ01000558.1:65434-78375 GCA_001685075.1 Bramus lutescens | reverse complement strand
GGAACATACCGCCCGCCGGGCAGGGTCTGGGTGGTCCCGCCCAGGAAGATGGGATCTGTCTGCGGGCTGTTCTGGGATTCTAATGAGGCTCGGGAGGGTATCTGAGCTTTGAAAGGGAGGTGTAGTGGCCCCCTGCCGCCTAGATGTATGGCCACCTTCTGCCGGGTGAGTTGGATCGGTCCCCCAACTTCTCCAGGAGGAAGGTGGTCAGCGGCCAGGCTCTGGCAACGCCGGGAAGGGGGACGAAGGGGCTGCCTGGCACCGCAAGGCTGTGTGTGTAGCATGTGTGTTTGCAGAGCCCAGCCCTGGGGGGAGACTGCTCACTCTGAGAGAGCACAGCTGCTGAAGAACCAGAGACCAGACCCTGTGTGAGCCCAGAGATCTGGGCGGTCTTTAAGGTAGGCGCCGGAATCTGAAATCATTTTTTGGTGCTTTTGTGGGTTTCTTAGGTGCATTTTTTTTTGTATTGTATTGGCTTTACTCTTTGCGTGATTTAGAAGATTTTTCCCCTTTGGGGGAACTGCCCCATCAATTGGTTTGGTTTGTTTTTTTTTTAATCTTCTAGCCCAGTTTCTAGGGTTCCCTGAATTATCACGTAGTCTATCCCCGAAGACAGGTCCAGATCTGGAGATGTTCTGTAGACCCAGGAGATCCTCTTGCAGACTTCACTGCAGTGGAGGCGCTGGAGCGCTGGCTGCTTGCTAAAGCAGGCTCTTGGGAGCCTTGGGAAGTTTCTGACTTAAAGACACAGGAAAGGCAGAACCCGAAATCAGAAGCAGTTCGTGGCGGGAGGCCGACTCAGGGGAAGTTGTGGATACAAAGGAAAGATGACTTGAAAATGGAGAGTAAAAACAAGGGCTGAGTTGGGTGGGATGGGAGGCCCTGGCACTGTAAGGTTTGCTGCAAGGAGATGTGAATCTACAGAGAACCTGCTCACCTGCTCACTCTGAGTAAGAATTGCTTTAGTAGACTGTGTGGGCACAGATTCTAGAGACGCAATATACAGACTAGTCACGCATTACAAGAGCTGGTTTCTAATCGTTAGTCTTCTCTGGCCACATGAAGTAAATAAAACATGGTGATATTAAAACCAGAAGGGAAAATGTCCTTAAGAATGCTGACTATAAAGAGATATTCAAGTTTTTGCTGTATCTTATCCTTTCTCACCTTACCTCCAAATTTGGGCAGATTGGGGGAGGTGAATGTGTAGAATTGAGAGAAATCTTGAAAATGGCACAGTTATTATGTGACAGGCTATTATACTATTCCATTAGAAATGTCTTATCAGTGGTTCTTAAGTCTCCCGGACCACATGCCACATTTGAAAATTCAAAAGCCTTGTCATCTAATTATGTCATTTTCTCTCTCCTGGGTGCCAAACACCCCATTTACCTGATACCCAACAGATAAAACTAAAGAAGAAAGATGTCCTGAGCTTTTACATTAAAACATACATTTGAAATATAGATGGTTATTACACGTATTTATGATAAATATAAGAACAGCCCAGGGGCCACCTCATAAAGACCATAGTGGTCCCTCGGGAAAACCTTGTTTAAATAATTGAGATCCCTTTATTTGGATTTCTATCAATTGAAATGAGCTAGAGACCCTTATTTATGCCCTTCAAGTATGCACAGAAAACTGAGATTCTTAAAGACGGCCTCCAGACACTGTAAGCATGGGGTATTGAACCACTTAGCCTTGGGCACATTGCTTCGCTCTCTGATTCCCTACAATTTGATGCTATGCCTAGGTTTGGGTGCCCACATTTTCTATGCCAACGACTTGGGCTTACAGTTTTACAGAGGACTTCCGTATTACTTTCTGTACAGGGGCATTCTGGGAAGTACCTTGTGGATACCAAGTTCTGTCCTTTGCTGGGTATTTCAGTACTTTATGGGATATGATATCAGAAGATGTGACACAGAACAGATTTTGAAAATCGAGTTCTTAGGGGAATACAGGTGCTCTGCTTCGACCAATAGGTTTTGAAGCCAGGTTGAGTTGTGTTCTTACTCCAATTCTACCATCAGTTTAGTGAGTGAACGTGAAGCAGGTTTCTTGGCCTTATAAGACTTTGCTCATCTATGACAGTGGATGATAGCCAGTTGAATCGAAAGTAAGGAAGTGTCGCATGGATAAAGCCACACAACTTAGGAAATTGCAGCACCTTAAACCACCTGCTGTCGTCATTGGTCTCATTGACAGCATTTAGTGACCTCAGCGTATTTAGGGGAAAAACAAAACAGGTCATTCATGTCCATTCATGTATCAGACATTAGAAAATATGTGTGAGCCCTTATCCTAGCATCTCAGGCTTTGGAATGAATTCACTAACTTGTCTATTCCTCTATATAAGAAGGCATCTTTGTCCCCATGCTTTGGTTTAAGCCACCCAGGATGTCTGTCAATGGCAGGACCTGGTGAGCAATATTGGCCTCCAGATGTCCCTGAGCGCTACTAACTGGGAAATACCACCCTGCTAATCCAACTGCCAAAGTGGGCCCACAAAGGCAGTCCTTGTCTAGGTTGTCCGACACACAGACCATTTGATGTTACAGCCTATTTGATTTTGCCTCTACCTTTGTCTCATCCTGAATCAACTGGAGTCCTGAGAATTTTAATCCCACTAGAGTAGAAGGACCAAGGTGGTCCTTGATTATGTTCCCAAAGTTCTAAGACCACCTTATGATTAATCTAAAGGTGACCAAGACCCTCCTTTTGCATTCCTTGATGTTTAGCATACTGTGAAGTTTGGAACCCATGGCTTCAGGCTGAAAGGTAAAAGCATGCAGAGGCCTAGCTTCCAGCTTCCCAGGAAATTATTAAATGGATACAGCTTCCTTTTGGGAGTTGTCTTGAGGAAGCAGTGGTGAAGAACTACACAAGGCCTCCTTTCCTAGGAAACCCACAAGATAACGCCAACATTCAAGAGAAACGGGACAAACAACCCAACCAAACTGCAGGGAAAAATGAGATCATAATTTCTAGAAAATGGAAGTACACGTTGATAATACAAAAAAAAAAAAAGAAAACACCCTAGACATGACCATGTCACAGTGCCGAGAGGAAAGGTGAAGGGGCAACGTGTGGGAAAAGCAGCTTAGGAAATGAGAGAAAGGGACAAACTTGGCTTGTGACCTGAATACATAAATTGTTTAGCTGGATCTTATTTCCTAAGTCACAAAACGGTAAGTAGCAATTTCTACCTTTCCCCCAAAGGTACTCGAGAGTAACAAATGAAAGTCTGTGCCAAAACTTAAGAGATGGGCTGCGGACCTGAGGCAGCCGGGAAAGTGGTTGCTGTGGAAGGGTGAGGGTTAGAGTTCTCATCCCCAGAACCCGAGGAAAGGCCAGGTGGTTATGTTGCCTGCCTGTAATCGCAGCACAAGGAAGGACCTAGGGACTCTCTGGAGTATTCTAGCCAAACTAGAATAGTGAACTAAAATAGTGAACTCCAGGTTCAACCAGAGACCCTACTTCAATAAGTAAGGGAGAGGGTCATCAGTATTGGGCTTCCATATGTATATGCACACACACACACACACACACACACACACAAACTTGGACCTCCACATACATATATGCACATGCGTGCACGCACACACACACTCATGAGCATGCAATATGCAGCCACACACATGTGTAACCACATACATGTGAATACACACACATTGGGCCTCCACATACATATATGCACACACGTGTGCACACACACTCACAAGCGTACACATATGCATCCACACACATGTGCAACCACATACATATGAGTACACAAACACACAAACACGTACACATATATCTATATATGCAAAACAAACAAGCAAAAAGCTAAAGAGATAGGAACCTATAGTATTCCTCATGAATCTAGCCAAAAGAAACAAAAAAACCTATTTAGCATTAAAAAAGTCAAGCCAAAAGGTATATATGTTTTAGTCAAAGCATAAATGTTTTTATTATTTAAAAAAAAGGAAAATTATTTCAACTAATCTCTAACTAGCAAATAACCAGCAGGTGTTACATCAGTTGGCTAGGGCTACTGTCACAACAAAATGCTGCTGGCTGGGTGGCTGTCACAAAAGGAACGATCCTTCACTGCTCTGTAGACTAGGAAGTCTGAGATCAAGGGGCTGGCAAGGTTTTTCCTGAGGCCTCTGCCCTTGGGTTACAGACTGCTATCTTTTCACTGGGTGTGATTGCTCTTTGGTCTATGTATTGTTTACGTTCTGATCTTTTCTTATGAGGACACACTGGGTGAAGTCCTCCCTTGTAGCTCACATACCACCTGAGTCATCTCTTCTAAGGTCAGCTCTCCAAGTGGAGTCACTGCTGAAGGTCAGGGTTTCAATATGAATCGACAGCTATTCAGTTAAGGATTTTTTTTTTTAATGTAGCATCCTTGTTTCTAGAGCTAGTGCGATCAGTTAGGAACCTAGCATTTCTCTAAAGGAAAAAACGGTATCTTCTTCAGTTGGTCACAGGCTGACCTGCAGATACAACCTCAGGTCACCTGGGTCAAGCAAGCTTGGAGAGAAGCTTGACTTCCTGAGGTATTTGTGCTACGTGGGACAGCAAGGGCCTTGTTTCATTGACTCCCACTAGGTGTTCTGTCAACGAACTAAATAGGTTACCTTAACAAGGCTGTATCTCAGCAAGAATAGCTCTCCAGGAGGGAAGATGTCATTTTGATCAGATGGCCTCTTGAGGTCCAAAGGATGTTGGCACTTCTCTGGACAACATCCCACTTTCTTTCACTCCTCTGCCTCACAAAGGAAGTTGAAAATTGATACTTTCGTAAGGTTCCTAATATGGTTTACATGATGATATATGCTCACACCCTTCCTGTAGTCAGCCCCTGGCCCTCTCTGTTCCCATCCTTAATGAATAGTGACATAGCCCCTTGAAACAGACATACATGCTCTCACGCGCCCTCACGCACACTCAATGCAGAGACAGAACTTGGGAGTAGAGGGGGAAATGAGGTGCACATGGTATTTGCAGATCATATCCTCTCAAACTTTTCTCTCTTTGATTTCACAGAAATTGATTTCAAAAGTTCTCAGTGTTATAGCAAGCACAGGCAGTGACAGCTGTTGCAAATGTGCTGACCCAGAAAGGCACAAACCAGAAAAGAGTAACAGATGGAGTGTGTGATTCAGGTGTGCACAGGTGAGGGCGAGAGTGCACACACCTCCTCTCCAACCTGCACCAGCAGAGAGGAGGCTTCTGCACCTTTAGTGGCGCATTTGTACAGCAGTTAGGTGGGACGTATTCCAGTTCCCAGCTGGCAGTATGAATGCTCTATCCAAACAAGAAAATTCGAGCAGTGGGGGGAGCAGTTACACAGACAAGATGTGCATTGGTTTTCCTTTGAGTTAACTGCTGCTGGCGATGAAAAATTGTATTAAGAAAAGCAAAGGTGTCCATATTTAGTGGTGTGCACCACATCCCATCATGTCCTTCTTCATTAAGACTTCATGAGAGCAGAGAGAGGTGCATTAGTGAAGAGCTTGCTATACAAACATGAGGTCCTAAGTTCCATACCAGAACCCATGTAAAAACCCAGATGTGGTGATGTGTACTTGTAATCCCAGATCTGAGGAGACAGAGGCAGGAGGATACCTGGGGCTTGTTGGTCAGCCTACTCAGTGAGCTTCAGCCCAAAAGGCAGCATAGATGACACCTAGGGAATGACACTCACACACACACATACATGTGTTCATACACCTACACATATGTGTACCCACACATATGTGCGCCCACACAGACGCATGCCCACCCAATAGCCATGCATGGAAGGTATCCCTCCAATGCTTTAGATAAAAAGGTCATTCCCTGGGTGTTACAGTCATGGCCGATTCCCAGCAAGTCAAGAACACACTGCATCATTAGTAGACAGATTTCTTCATGCCAGGCTCCTTTCTCTGGGCTCCTCTGAAGAGCCAGGGCAGATAATGTGTTATGGCTTCAAATCAGTTTGCCCCAAGCTCCAAGCTTTCTGGAAGCAAATCCACCAAAGGTATTGAATGCTCATTTTGGCTATTGAAATGAGATTGTCGGAAGAAAGTGTGATGTAATTTACAATAAGTTGTTGTCTGAATTACTTAGCCCTGATTTGAAGGTTCATGGCTTACCCCCAAAAGGTGTCCTGGTCCTGAAAATGGTAAGAATATGCATTTGGGAGCAAGTTCCCATCTTTACAACCAGTGTGGGCACTTTGGTTTTTGTGATAAATTGGAAACACTTCTAGTTTTTTGGTTGGTTCGAATGTAGAATCTCTTAAACCAAAATGTGCTTTATAATATCATGTCTTCTTTTGTAAAGGGAAAGCTGAGCGCTGTGTGGGGGTTGTTGCTGTTGTTGTTATGGTGTTTAATCAGCAAGCATTTATCATCTACTGTACTAAGAGCAAGGCATTGTACTCAGAGTTTCACGGCGTATGAAAAGATGAATCATGCCTTCCCATACCTTTTCAGAGAAATAAAGCATGTGCATAAGAGTTTTAACAAAATGCAGAAAATGACAGCTTCCATAAGAACCGAAGAGGGTGGTTATCAAGGTGGAGAGGAGGGAGGGGTAATCCTACCTAGAAAAGCCTGTCGAATTATTTCTAACAGAAGCATCTGGAGGGCTGGCGAGCTCTATTTCCATAGAGGGTGAAGAAGCAGAGTGGGCCAAGAGGAGGAAGGATGGGACATCCCAACAAAGGCTAGAGAGGAGAGAGAGGAGCAGGAAGCAGATTACTAGAGGAAGACTAGGGGTGCACAGGCCAAGGGACCAAGTCAGCTTTGTTGGTGGTGGGGGAGGGGCAGGGAGGAAGAAAGTGTCCTGTTGTGAGATGCCTTGGAAAAACTTGAATGGCAGTCTCAGAAATGGCATGGTGATCTCTTTTAGCTATTTGTAGGGTGGCATAAATAGAAAGACAGGTAGTGGTCATTAACGACAGCAAGCAATGCCGGATCTGCACAACAGATGCTTAGTTTATCTGGCTTGAACTGTGCCTCAAACCCACCAGCTATGACCAAGGCAGCTGATCCTGCTTTTCCATGGATTTTCACCTACTTCCTAGAGTGGAGTGTTTATAAACCAAATCAATTCTCCAGGCACTTGTGCACTCATTCATGGGAGTGTGTTGGGCGTTGGAAATTCAAGTTGGAGTTTAGCAAGGTGACTCTCTATTTAGGCTCCCATCCTGTCAGTGTGCATTTTGAGGTGTACTAATTGTCATACCTTGCTGACTTTGTTGATGCTGTTGCTGTTTGGAATGACCTCTATGGTTTCAATATTGAAACACCCCGCAGCCATGTAGAGCTCCTGACTACAGGCAGGTAGTACTGTGTCAAGTATGACACACACACACTCACACACACACATTTTCATCAGCACTGTTCAAGGCATGAGTTACATGAGCCCACATGTGGGCTGTGACTGTGGGTTCAATGCTGACAAATCAACAACGTGTGTTGAATGTGTATTTAAACAGGAACACATATAAGACGTGCATATGTATTGAGGGGTTCAGGAACGTGTGCCACCATAAATTTAACTCTGCATGTCCATAAAGGTAATGCTTCAATATTCACTAAGTATCATTCACAGTGACTCCATAAAACAGAACTGTGAAGGAGGGAAGTCATCTAATTATCTCCCTTCACAGGGAGCTAAAGTAAGGGAGTTAAGAAAATATCCTAGCCAGCAAAGTACTTGTACTTGGGCCTCAGACTGATCCCAAAATCCTTGTAAAAAAAAAAATAATAAAACAGCACAGGGGCAGGAGAGTTGTCTCAGTTGTTAAGGACACTTGTTGTTTCTTAAAGAGGAGCCAGGTTTGGTCCATCTTCATCTTCAGTTCCAGGGATCCAACACCCTCTTCTGACCTCTACAGGCACCAGCATGCATGTGGTACACATACATGCATGCGAAATATTCATACACATACAATGAAATAAATCTTAAAATAACAACAACAAAAAGCCAGCACAGTGGTACACCTTTATGATCCCAGTGCTGGGGCTGTGGAGATAGGCACATCCCTGGGATTTACAGGTCAGCCAGCCTACCTTATTGGGAGAATTCCAGATCAATGAGAGATCCTGTTTTTAAAATAATAAGAATAAAGTTGTTACACCTGAAGAACTGACAATTATGGTTGTCCTCTGTCCTTCACACATACACACAGCAGTTTAAGACTGGGGGAGATGAAGAAATTACCCAGGACTACATAGCTAACATAAACCCAGTCTGCCAGACCAGAATGCCATGATGAAACGTGTACATTTGTAGCCGCAAGATAAATGGCCTAATTTGGAAATGACAATGAAGAACAACGGAGGGGAGGAACAGACTCTAGATGGTTTAGGAAGTAGGTTCAATGGGACGTGGCCACTGATTGCATAAGGAAACAAAGGGGAGGAAGGAGTTTCCAGAGTGTGATAGAGCAGCCTGACTATTAGAATTCAGGGAGTCTGAGGGTCGAGGCTGCAGCAAGGACGGCACTCGACTCATACAGCAGGGGTAAGAGCTCAGGTTTGAGAGCCAAAATATCTGGTATTATTTTAGGAGCACTTACCGTTTATGGGCGCAGTTGTGGGGCTCCTATGAATGATCTAGTTTGATCCTGACACAGTCCAAGAGTGGGAGACTGGGGGCTGGAGAGATGGCTCAGAGGTTAAGAGCATTGCCTGCTCTTCCAAAGGNTTAAGAGCATTGCCTGCTCTTCCAAAGGTCCTGAGTTCAGTTCCTGGCAACCACGCATGGTGGCTCACAACCATCTGTAATGAGGTCTGGTGCCCTCTTCTGGCCAGCAGGCATATACACAGACAGAATATTGTATACATAATAAAAATAAATATTAAAAAAAGAGTGGGGGACTGCTGTTCCTGTTTTGTAGATGAGATACTGAGACTCCAAAAGTGCAACAACATGCCCACAGACACCCCACGAATGAATACGAGAACAGGGATTGCAACCCCAGGCCGCTAACCAGGAAGGTTTTCATCACAACATAACGCTTTAGAGTTCGAACGCAGTGCCGGTGATGCTGATCACGTCCTGCCTGGAGCCCCTTCTCTTGTTTTCAGCTGTACTTTTGCCAGCACTTGCCTTCTTCCACTTTTACTACTTACTAGGTCTCTTTCTACATACCTGCCAATTTTATTCAAATTCCTCTTCCCCAAAGGAATGTTGTTCTTCTGGCCTCTAGATGTCCCCTCGTTTTTATCCCATTCTCTCTTCTCCTCTGCATTGCAAAGGGATCATTACAATTATTTGGTTGTTGCAGAAACTGGACATGCTGAGCCATGTGTGTTATTATATCGTTTAAAATATTTAACATTTCAGTGTTTCCTCAAATATAATACATGTTTTTGAGAATTAGTCTCTAAGGCCTTCTTAGGATCCTGTTAGTAGAGGTGCAGTTTTCTTACAGATATGCTTACTAAGAGAAACGAAGCAGAAAGAGACTACATTGTTTGTCCATAAGATTTGGAAAACCTGGCGTAGAAAGCCATGATTCCCCTTTATATTTCACCTCAGACATCAACAACCTCTGATTTTTAAGACTGCAATCTTTCTGCAGGTGTCCCAAGTCTGTATTAGTGAGCTTTACTTACTGATTTTTCTGAGATAATAAGAAATAAGATATTCCCCAACACTTAAGCTAGTTTCACAGCACTCGGGCCTGAGGATAAAACAGCTCTGTCACAAAACAGACGGTATTCCATCCAAGATGGCTCAGGGCCATTTATTATATTCAAAATCAAATTAACAATACATAAAGGAGACTCAAGCCAGAGTCGTCTTACATTTCTTTCTTCCTAAAATGCTCCTTGAATTTGTCTAAGAAGATGACCATTCTTTATGGCCATGTGGAAGTGCTGTCTCCGGAGCTGTGGCAGGCCTTCAAACTCTCTCTCTGCAGAGCCCAAGGCCTGGAGTTGCAGGGAGACATTCAATCTAGAAGCGCTGCAGGTAAGTAGAAAAGACTTCACCCAAGGGGAGCTTCTATTCTTTGAAATAACCCAAGCCTGAGGCCCTTCATTTATAAATTCAAAGAGCCAAAAGAGCGGCGCAGGTGACAATGTAGTAGATGTTTCTACACTCAGTGGACCAGAGCTTTTCAGTGAAATCCATCCTGCATTTATGTAGAGATCTGCTAACGTAGGAACAAAGGCTCTGAGATCTCTGTCTTCTTCCCCTTGGCCATAACCTGAAAGGGAGCTGGGAAAGTGAAGCTTCGTTTGATCCAATAAACACTAGAAACCATCTTTCAAGTATCCCAGACAGAACTGCGTCCAACATGTGCTTTGCCAAACCCAAGGGAAATTGCTGCATATGTTTCTGATTCATTTATAGTTCAATCATCAAAACATTGCTTCTCGAGGACTAGTTGTGGCCAAGAAACTCTTTATGAGCCATTTAAGCACATTATCTTGAAAACAGGAAGCCTCCCTGTGCCAAGAGCTCACAGATGCTCGGCAGAGGAAGCCTGGATATTAAGCTTCCCTAACTTGGTAGAGACCCCTCCCCCAACCCCCCTATTACCACATTCCATTTTCCAAATGATATCTCAGGATATAACTCTTTTCATGACTCCATAATGTTAGCATGCAGCCATTAAAAAACTAAAGCAGAGGGCTGGGGTATAGCTCAGGTGGTGGAATGCTGACCTAACTAACATCCATGAAGCCATAGGTTCAATTCCCAGCACTGTATAACATACAGTGTGGTGATACAATCCTGCAATTCCATTAGTTAGGAGACAAGGACAGGAGGATCATAAGTTTAAGGTCATCCAAGTGAACTCAAGACCAGCCGATAATGCCTAAGACTGCACTGTTTTCTGGTTTTGTTGTTGTGTTTGTTTGTTTTAAGTAGACTTTTACAAACAGGCCTGGAAAGCACTAGATTCCAAAGAGCTATTGACTCCAAAAAAGAAAGAAAATTCTTTTTATTTTTCAAGTTTAAAAAAAATTATTGTGGTTACTCATGGATAATGTTGAAGTTGGCATCTTAACCAATTTATGTGCATAGCTCAGCAGCATTAAGCAATCATCTCCACCATCTTTCTCTGGAATCCTTCCTCGTGCAAAATTGAAGTTCTGTGCCCATTAAGGGATAGCACCTCCCATTCCATTTCCCATCCTTCCAGCCTCTACTAACTGCTGTTCTACTGTCTGTCTTATTAGAAAGTGGCATTCATCCAGTAGAATAAACTAAAATGCAAAGAGACTTTTAGTGTATGGATTCTTGTGTATATAATCCTGAGTATAGTATAGGAAGAGGAAAAATGTCTTGACAAGACTGTGTGATTTTTAGAGCTACACAGTGAGACCCTTTCAAAAAAAAAAACCTATGTAATTAGCACAGAGAAGACTAGGCCCTGCCCTCGGTGAAAGCATGATGATCAAATAAGTCAAAGAAAAGCCTAAGACTTTCTAAAAAGAAAAGTGGTCTCAGGTCAGCATCACATGAGAATCTCCCAGAACACCTTGTAAATGATCCTCAAATACAATCCTCAGCCTTCCAGCCATCTGATGTGGTTGATCCTCAAATCATATTTTGTAAAAGAAGGTTCTAGAAGGTGAGTGGATATCCCTAGGGAGCCCTTAAAATTCTAAATCAAATATTTTGGGAGGCACTGGCATTTTTTTAAGTGCCCTAGAGCTAGCATGGAGAACCTCTGACTTTGGAAATGCAGTTCATATTTCCATGCTGTCTCTCCCTAAATCAAATAATTCATGTGGGCCTCTAGTGGGTATTTAACTGTAGTGGTTTTATACTTCTCTAATAGGAGCCCCAAGCAGCTATTTCCATTTTGCTGATTAAAAGAGCCAAATGCTTTAGATTCCTGATGTGTTGACTGCATAGCTAACGTTCAGCTTGAAAAATCTAGCAAGCTTGTATTCTCACCTACAGAGGTCATCCTACAAGCTCAGGTAAACTACACGGAAAAGTATGAACAGAACTAACACACATCCTCAAACATTAGGGGGAAAAAAGGGGCTAATAGTCACAAATGTTTAGACAGGTATCCTCAGAACCTTGTATTGAAAAATATCAAGAGAGATTCTTGTGTTACAGATGTTTGGAACAGATGCTACAATCCACTTGTCTGCACTGTAAGATCAATGTAATATTACTTTTGTGGGACTCAGGATTCTATTTGTAACTGCACACTGATGGATCTTCTCAGATGAGGCATGTACAAACTGCGCCCCTAAAAGTGGAGTGCCCTCTGCAGTTGGTGTCATCAGCATCACACCTAAATATTAAAGAGTGCCTGCAAAACGCAGCTGTTTCCACGTTAGCCTAATTGAACCTGAACCTGTCTCGCAATGTGGCTCCTTAGTCGTTCCTAATTTCTAGTGACAGAAACTATTGTGGGCCTGCAAGGTGACTTGGCAGAGAAGGAAGGACACCTGCCACTAGGCCTTTTGTTCTCTGAGCACACATGGTAAAAGGACACAACTTGTCCTCCAGCCACACACACATACACACACACACACACACACACACACAAATGATGGCACACAAACATACACGAACAGAGATAGACAGACACATACACACACTAAATAAATTATTAAATAATAGAGAAATCTATTTGTTCTGGTGGGTGGATGCCCAGTCAATTTAACCCTTAAACTGTGCAATGCTACTTTACAGCTAAAATTTCACCTATCCAAAAAGTCACTCTTAGCTACTCTAACTGTTTTATTGGCTAGTGGCAAGCTTTTAAGAATTATAAATTTTGCTGTCTCAATATTTTCCACTTTGTGCTGTGGGCAGTTCATGTGTATTTGATTCACATCCCCCCCCACACCCCCACACACCCCCAAAAAAATCATTATGAAAGACTTGGTCATTTCCCAGGAGCTGGAACTGTATTGTAATAACCAGAAGTTGAATAATGATCACTAAGAGAACAGACATGACAA
>LOEQ01000558.1:31307-59873 GCA_001685075.1 Bramus lutescens | reverse complement strand
GAACGGAAGGAGCTCCCGCAACATTCTCCAGCTTCTCCGAGCCTCGGTTTCCCTCCCTGTGATAACTAGTATCCCTTGCATTTTATCCTCACCTCTCCACCTTCTCGCTTTTCTTGCTTACAATGATTTTAACCCATTGGAATGTTTTAGAATTCTTTCCCCTTTTCAAGGTTCTTAATTTAATCACATCTGTTCATTAAAAAATAATAATAACATCTGTGGCATCAGCTAACCAACAAGTTTGGGGATGAAGCCATCGCTCTGCCTACTACACCCCAACTCTAGAAACTTGTTTGATTGGAATCTGTTTGAGAATAAAAGCATCTTCAATGCTTTAACCTTGAACATGAGCCCAAAGCCTTTTTGTTCAATCATAACAAGAGAAACCAAGACTAGAATAAAATAATACTCTTACTGATTTTTATCTAATTTTAAGTGCCCTCCACTTGGAACACTGGAGGAATAAAATAAATAAGAATGTGATCATGTGCAGTTAAGGATATTATTTTTATCTGGAAATGTTATTATTATTCACTGATAAATTACAGAATAATATCAACATGTCAAGCCCTCAGAGCGGTCCCATGCCAAAGAAATGTGGAAGTTTGGACAAATGAGCACAAACACGCATAGACTAATATTTATATTGCATCATAACCTGTTTTGAGACATACTTTGTCTTCTACAGTTTCATTTAAAACAAATACAAGCTTCATCAGGCATGTTTTAAATAGGCCAACATCTTTTTTTTTTCTTTTTTTAAGTCCTGCTGTACCTACACTGTTCTGGGTTGACTCTCTGCTACCACGGCTGTGCCAAAGTCTAGGCACAAAAGACAGGGCATTCAATAGAAGACGGGAAGCAAAGCCAGAGGCCGTGTGACCACGGCAATCTTGACAGAACGCACAGTTAGAGAACAGAGCCTGTCTAGTTCTGTTTGGAGCTGCTAGACGCCATGAGCTTGTCACAAACTATGAGGACCCTGATGGTTCAAGCAGACCTATGAGTCCCAGATACTCGAGAGGCTGAGGCCAGAAAATGGTGAGTTCAAGGGCTGCTGGGGCCACAGAGAAAGTCTAGACACAGAGAAAGCCTAGACAACTTACCACCAAGACCTTTTCTCAAAATAAAATGTAGAACAATAAATCAGAAAGTTGGGGATATAGTTCAGCATGCACAAAGTGTTAGGTTCAACCTCCAGCAGCACAACAATTACATAAATATTGTGATATTGGCATAGACTGTATTTGAGTCGGTCAAAATCACATGACAGGCTTCTGTAGCAAGTGATGCTTCAATTCAAAAGTGTACCGTGACCATGAATTAGATAATCAGATTCTTTTCATTTGTAGAGGTAGTCCCGGGGGAGGGGGGCAACTCATTCATTTCTTAGGTGATCTTGGAGCCAGTCTGTTTGGCTTTAGGTTTTTCCACAGGAAGATCTGGTTCTCTGAGGTTGTCAGATACATTCACAGGGAGGCTTTTCAATTCCGATATCTCATTGTCTCGGGACACTTGGTGTGGGCACTGCATCATTTCTGCAGGTTGCTTTGAGATTTCCAAGAGGTAGCTCCAGGGATGAGAGTTGTAAGTGCAGGTTCCTGTTTCGGAGAGCTTCACTCAGGAGACACAAGACAAGGTTTTAGGAAATAAGAAATAAAAGAAAAGGGAGGCAGGAAAGAGTGTATCTTCAAGGCAGCCGCCAATGTGCACAACACACCACTGAGCTCTTTTCAACGTATTGGTGTGGAAATGGGGTGGGCATTCACGGACTTCCTCCATCCCTGGTTGAGCACAGCTTTGGTGAGCGTTGTGTCCCTGGCACTTTTTCTCCTTCACTCCTACAGTGAGGAAACAAAGCACACTATAGCGTTGCAGGTGTTTCCATCCCAGTAAGTGTCCTAAATCCGGAAGCTAATGCTGTTGAGTTCCGGCGGGATGCTGACATCTGCTGCCACGTACATGAGAGGTGTGGGGGAGGTGTAGGGAATGAACGGTCAATTGGGAAATGAGAATGCAGCGATCTCATCAGCTTGCTATGAATGTTCCAGAAATTGCAAGTCCCGGTTCTTCATTGCCTGCTTAGCAACATGTACATACCTGCTACTATGGTAGACACGGTAGACATGGTAGACATGGGCAAGAACATTAATCTTTAGCTAGAGACTAAAGGGGACTTCATAGGATAACATGAGTTTCGTCTCAATCAACTATGGATGCCATATATTATTGATATGCAAATAGTCTAAAAGCACTATTCTTTAAAAATCTGCAATAAAATTTTCTCTTTCTACCCACTCCTCAAAAATGATATTGACATATCATACAGTTGTAGCCATTGTAAGTAACAAAAAGCTCATTGCCAGTTGCTTGGTATTTCTAGACGGTTCATTTTAGCCAAGAGTGTATTTTGGATTTTTCATGTGATGCACATCTGGTTTTATCTATCAAATGGGCCTGCTAATTGTGTTATCATGCAGTTAAAAGATTTGGCACTTAGATACACTATTGAAAATGTTTGGACTGGGAGAATTAGATGTTCAATTCATTTTCTCCTTTCTGAACTTTATCTCTGAGAAGCCAGTGTCTATGTCGTATAAAAGAGGCATGGAGGTTAATCACAGTGCAGGGCAGGGTAATGGAGGAAGAGACAATTCCAAACTGCAATCAATGCATTTCAGAACAAGAGAGCAGGGTTTGTGGCTTTCGCATTGCTTTTGAGATGTGCTGTGGGTGGCATATATTCAAATGACACCAACTGGTTGAATTTCTTCAGGAGTCACTCCTGGCTGTGTGAGACTCCTCGGGTGAATTTTAAATACGATTTGACTGGCACCTCTGAACATTAACATAAAGGACTTTATACAGTGTCTAACTCACCCTTCTCATTTGACTCTGGAAGAAATCAGCACTTGAAAGTTTGCCTTGAAATACAGTGACATCCTGGACAAATTTACAGATACACTCTTGGGTGGGGCCCTGCCTCTAGTCCCATCCTCTCCCCCTCACTAATACCCTATTGGCTTTCCAGTGAGTCTGCATCTCATCAGGACACCTTAGGCAAGTTCCCCCTAACTCATGGCCTTAAAGGCATCCACAGCCCACTGGGGGAACCCATTCTGCCCCTCCAATATTTGTGACCTTGCTTAACCTGTAGGGCCATCTCCACACCACTCTCCCCATGACATCTGCCCTTCCCAAGCCTCTTGAATCTCTCCTGTTTCCATTCCTAACTCCCCCTAGCCCAGGGTTCCCCACTAGAAATGAGCTCTGCCTCTCTCATTGCACCCACTCTCACACATGCAAGTCCCTCCTTTGATTTGTGAAGCTTCTCTGTTTTCAAACCTTGAAATTGGTCCTATATGCCTTCATGCCAGAGCAGTGCCAGCACATACTCGATGAGAAATAAGTGTGGAGTGAGGTCAACTTCATACTAACTCCTGATCTCTGTAACCATCTGAGTCTCAAGAGAAAGATGTGAGACAAGCTTGCAAAATAGAAAGTAACAAGATCTGAAACTCCAAATGCCTCCATTTGTATTGCATCAACACCAGGATCATTTTTGTCTTTTAAGTGGAATATTCCTAGTGGCCATTGGGCCAGGTCTACCCGTGTATGTATGTGTGTGCCTGTGTCTGTGTGTAGATACATACACATATATGTATATATCATTCTTAATATATATATATATAAAGATATATGCCTCATATCATTCTTGATGGGTAAGGCCATCCATCTAAAGGGGGAGGAGCCACTCAGCCCCATTTTGCCTTTAATATGCTCAAAATGATGGTTGACTTACAAACCCTTTCCCTACAAGAGGCCGAAAGTGTCCTAAGTCCTCTCCCAATTGGCAGTCCAGACCCTGAGCACATAGATGGTCCTTTGTAAAACAGGGATGGTGATAGCCAGATTCTGCTGCATTTGCCTTGTATACAGTGGTGTGTTCCCCTGGCACTTGAGTTACAGAAAATTGTGAGCTACCATGTGGGTCCTACTTGGGTTCTTTGCAAGAGCAATCAGGGCTCTTAACCACCGAACCATTTTTCCAGTCTCCGATGCTCTCTTTTTGATACTTGAAGAGTTCAACCAGGCTTCCGGGTTCTCCCCTTAGATTCATTGCCTCTAGTCATTAAATCACCAAGCATGTCTCCTCACAAAGTCCCCATGAAGAGTGCTAGGCACTGAAGGAAGGATGCAGACCTGCCAGTGAGATCTTGCCTTCAGGAGTTCACAGGGTAACCGCTATTAAAAGAAGGGTCAGAAAGACCCAAATCTCTATTGTACAGCTGGAAATGTATCCCAATGGTCAGATATCTGCATAACCCTGCCCCAAACTCACACCCTGGAAGGACACCTAATCTGGATGTACCTGCCTACTTTCGCTGCTTTATTGTGTTGTTCCCAACTGCCTGGCTAGCACTGCAATCCTGCACACAGGTACAGCATTTAGAAACACACCCCTGTTCTATTTCTGTTCATGATGTGTGCGACAAGCTTGCAAAACAGACATAGATTGCAACATAGTGAGTTTTCCTCTTAAACAAATGATCCTTCCTCGGAGAAAACCTCACACATACACATACACGTACACACAAGAAATTTTGCACTGTATTCTGGGAATTCTGTGAACAATAGATTTCTCCAAAAATTAAAGCAAATACTAAATCCCTCTCGTTGTTTCATGGTTACATATTTCCTAACTAGCATAGCTTCTTTGTATTGAGTTTTGGAAGGTGGTGGTTACTAACACTCGTCTTTTCTGTTCACGTGGAACTGAAGTCACTGTCACAATTAGGACTGATTAGCCACAAGCAGAGGGAGTCTCTGTGACTGTACGTAGGTACGTTTAATTTGCTGATGGTAAAGCAGGAAATGTAAAGCGTAATTGGGACATCCTGGTCAAATGAAGGACAGCTGTTCTGTTCTGTGTCATAGCAGAGAGCTTCGTATCGGTCATCATAGCAACCTAATTTATTGCTTAACAATGTGACAATGCAGATTATTCCAGATGTCTACTGGAAACACAATTGTAAGTTGTATGTGCATGTGACAAGTGACAGATGCTAAAAGCTTCACGCTTTGGCCCATCTCACCCCTCTTGCTCTTACATGTCCATCCTCTCGGGAGCCTCATAGTGACCAGGATGAAAAGAAGGACTCATTATCTCTCACCTGTCACCTTCCCAGGCCCAGTCTTCTAGGCAGCAGGGTCCAGGATGTCAGGTGGTGACCGTGCAGGGCAGCTCCACGCTCCTTAAAATGGGATGCGCTTGTCACTAGGTGACCTCTTCGGTTTGACTCATCCTTTTCCCCATGACGAGAATTGCTCTTTTCCTCTTCCTCAACTCTGCCTGCCCGAGTCTACGTGTGACCTGTGCTGATCCTCAGAGCAGATGGCTCCCCTCTTTAAGCACCCTGAGCATCTTGCATTCTGCCTTTCTTACCCCCTTCATTCTCTGCATTTCTATTATTCTGGCTTTTGTAATCCTGCACATTCCTCGGGGGGAACGAGAGTCTTTTGTGGCCCTTGGAAGCCGCAGTGACTTGCACTTAACTTCAGAAAGTCCAGGGAACACTAGACTGAATGCAGAGGCGAGCTAAGGGTTAAGACTACAGTGCGTTTGGACTTACCAAAACAAATGACTGCATGTGAATGTAGCCAGCAGAGGAGAGAGTTGGAAATTTAAGAGCAAAACGAGCATATCTATGAAAACTCTCTGAGGGTCTTTGTTTTAAATATAAATGTCTGTAGAGCCTGTGTTGCTGAGACTCATCTCCTTAGTCTTATAAAAAAATTTTTTTTAGTCTGTTCAGGAGATATTGATGCAAACCAAAGACCAAGGCAACTCAGGAAGAAAGATGGTCTTTGCATAAAACCCTGAAACTGTCCCATGCTCCAATCTTCATTTTTCAGAAATGCCTATACGTGGTGGAATCTACCTACACCGTTACTTTAGAATTAAAATCCTACATCAGCATTCATGGCTCCATTTGCACTTAACTTCAGAAAGTCCAGTGAACTTTCCTCCCATTTCTGAACCATGCACAGGTTCCTGCATCAGTGTTCATGGCCCTACAGACTCTCCCTCCCATTTCTGAGCCGTGCACAGGTTATACAGCTGTCTTGGGATGTGCTTTCACCCGGCTTGACGTAACCCTGGCCAGCTTCCCTCAGGTTTACTGGTAGGGATTCTCAGCAAACAGGATTACAGTTCTGAAGTCCTCAACCATGAAGCCTGCAACAGGTAATTTAGTCTGGACACACTGGGATTCACCTTCTTCCTGTGTAACAGCACCATCTCAACAGTTGGTGCTCAGCCTTTGAAAAAGGCTAATGGGGCTGGATTGGGGATTGTCGAAAACCTTATGATCTTTTTTCCCAGATCAGAATACAGTAGTATAAGAACACTACCTGGGGGAAGGTGGGGGAAGGAACTTCAAAGGATGATTAAAAATAAAAACCAAAACCAAAATCCATTTCCCCATCCCTGCAGTTCTTGTAGAACCATGTGTGCTGTCTAGCTAAATATCTTTATGATTATTGTGTGACTTGGTGCTTCTGGGTTCCAACTGCAGAGAGAGAAGACAGATCTTTAAACTTAGAGACAGTGACAGCATCCCCTGCTTCCCTCAGGTGTGAGCCATCTGAGGAGACCTTCCATTGAAACAGTCTATAATGGCTAGAAAGGAAATATTCCAGGAGTTATCCTTAAATATATGTACTTCTCTTTATGTAGTGTGTCAACATCTAGGCCTTTTTTTTGTCCAGGATAAGGGGTTAGTTTTCTTTAAGCATCTTACCATGTGGCCACTGTAATGGCCAATGACCATTTTCCATCCTCAGCCAGACCACATGTATCAGTGAAATGACTGAACTCCAGAGTGTAAACCCATGGGGAGTCTGTCATCGTCAGCTTATCTTAACTCACTTATATTCTGTTTCGATTTCTTATTCCTAAAGTCTGGATCTGGTCAAAATGAGTTGATAAATTACTTAAATCGCATCATATACTATGTATTCCCAGAATCCACTTGGGCTTTCTTCCAAAACTCCCCCTTCCCCCAGCTTGATTTCCTGTACCTATTTTGTCTCCCCGATCTTCCCACATCTAGTAACCGTCTTTCTCAAATGATGGTAGGGGGGTAGTTGCTTGCAAGAACTGGAACTGAGTTCAGCTGTAAACCCACATTTCACCTGAGTCTCAGGCTCTGACCTGATCATTCTTCAGGCTTCACCTAATGTGACTTCTCCCAGGCGACCAGCGTCTCCTTCCGGCTTTGCAAGGTACCATGACCCCAAATATCCCTGCACCTGGAACCGCCCAGGTTCCAGTCCCCAAAGCTTCTGTTTACATCCGTGCTTGCAGCTTCCCATGATGATGCTCCTACTGTCTGCCTCTTCTTTACTTGTTTACCATCTCACATGCTTTCTTACCAAGCCTGCTTTTAGGAGTCATCTATCTTGCATAAAATGACCAGAAGTAAAACAGTAGATCAAACTCCAGCTTGTATCAGTTTTAGACACTGATTTCTTACCTGACAAGCAGCTCCATTCCTAACCTTGAAAAAAAAAAAGCTCATCTTCTCTGGCTACTTTACACCATGCACATTTATGATAGCTATGCAATGTAAATGGGGAAGGAGGCATTTAAATTTCTTCTTCCAACCTTGAGACTAAGACCCCCATGATATGAAGACCAATATACTGATTTGGTACCTAAGGAAAGTGCTGCACTAAAACTGCACAGACAGATTGCAACAAGGCTGAAAACAAACCTGTGCCCAAGGTTTCATTGGGTCCATTTATTTTGTTTGTGTGTTCCCTATGAAAGACTGAAAAATTTCAGACAAATAATTTCACATTAATGCACTGCTTATTGCAAAGAATTCTGGGTAAGCTCAGAAAATATGGAAAGAAAGCCTGGCTGTCCAAAAACTTATAAGCACCCAGAGAAGAAAATTATGTCATCAACTTATTATAGGTTTAGCAACCTTAATCCAAAAAATGTGAAATTTGGCATGCTTTAAAATCAGAATTTTTTGTGAACATTGGCACAGTGTCTCAAGTGATAAATTCTAAATCATGAAGCAAAAGTATTAAAATGTATAAAACCACCTTCAGGCTATATATGTATGTGATTACATACAAACTTCATGTATAGCCTAACTGGCAGACATCTCATATTCAAAATTTTCAAGATTCAAATATTCCAAAGTCCATAAAAGAAAAGAAAAAAATCCAAAATCTAGAACATTTCTGGTGCCTTATAAGAGGGGATGTTCCACTAGAAAGATAAGATAAATTCTAATTCAAAGAGCAGGTGGCGCTTAACCTCAGCCTTGAGGGGTATGAAAAGACTGGATATGTGGAGAAGTGGGAGACTGAAGAGAGACTCTAAAAAGAAATCCCACACTAGCTCAGAATTGAATATAATAAAGGGTTATTTATTTAGGGATAGACTCATTGATCACGGTCCTCTACTGGAACAGGGAATCTAGCAGCTGGAAGAGAGAGGGAGCCCAGGCTTTACATCAGCATTTATAGTATAAGAGGCCACCTCCAAGTGGGTGGGTAACTTAAAGACTACTGGCTGAAGGATTTTCCTACAGTAGGGGACAGTAAGAGCATTCCAGAGAAGGTAACCCATAGAAGTAAAACCAAAGTCATAGAAATGTACCACTGAGATATGAAATACAGAGAAGACAATGCTAAGTGGAGTATAGAATGTCTAAGGGGATGTGTGCAGAGTTTCAGTTAACAATAGAAATAATTTGCCGCCACACAAGCTCAAACTGTTTTGATTTTACAGCAATAATTCCCTGCAGGTCTCTGAAGTAAGTGTCTGAGGGTGAGAGATGCCCTAAGTTCCTCGGAATGTAGTGCCCTCAAAGGAGGTCCAAGGGGTACCTGGGCAACAGAAGTGCAGGTTGAGTTACCTTCTAGCTGTAGAAGGAAGGCTTTGAATTTAACCATGAGAAAACCAGTAGAGGTCTTCCAGCAGGAGCACATGAGATAAAATAAAAAGGTTTTGAACAAATAAAACTCATTCAACAGCCATTTTCAAGGGATGAAATGGCATTCCATTCCCTTGTGGGGTACTGACAGGCGGCAGCAGTAAGGGTGGGGTCACAGTGGACCTCTCTGCAGAACTTGGAAAGCAACAGGATGGGTGCAGATGACCCAAAGACTGGAGGAGAGAAAGGCTTCCACAGTGCCCCAGCCATAGGAGAGATTCTAAAGTCCTGAAGAGAAGAACAAATTCGACAGCATCCTATCCTGAGAAAATGGCATCAACACTGCCCATAGAAAGGGTAGGAAGGAGGTGAGTCTATTCAGGAATTAGGTTGGATGGGACAAGCTGTTCCCTCTCCCAGTGAGGACCCTCAGTGGTTCATGATGCCAGGATCAATCATCTTGTTGCTGTGAAATCAGAAAACCCAGCCAATTACAGAAGTGAGGGTTGGGCTCCACTCTCATGTATCATGTGACATTCAACTAAGGGAGTCACTGAGAACTGATAATGGAAAGCCAATGCTTTGAGCTCCATTTGCAGTACATCTTACTTGCCAAAAGACATAGAGGAATTAGAGTTTCTTGCAGAGCCTTCTCAAAGATGGAGCAATTGTCACAAGCAATTATAAATTAAATAGCCTTCATCCATACTGATTGCTGTGGATGACCCGGAAATCATCTCCAAGTATTGTCTGGCATGAAGCCACATCACGCTGATCACCGATTTCCGTGGGTAGTAGCGACAGAGTGGGAGAAGTGCTTGGATGCCCTGTTAAATATTCATAGTGAAGTATTGAAGCTAAAGGTTTGCCTCAGCTCCTTGGCTACAGAATTATCACTGGTGCCAGTCGACACGACACCTTATGAATAAAGATGTATGTCCATCAATCACAGAAAACCACCAAGATGCAAAATGAGGATGTTAGCAATTTATCTGAGCAGCCTCTTGATTCTGCAATCCTCCTGTGTGGCCAACATTATTCCTCTTTGAAGACAAGACAACCAAAGCTAGCAGGCTAAGCAATTTGACCAGCATCATGACGGCAAATGCAAGATGGGATAAAGCCTGGTAGATCAAGAGTCTTGTCTATCAGCATCACCCTGTTATGTGGGACCAGGAATGCATCACCTAGCCGGTCCATCCTTCTGGCTTCTATGACATAGCAGTAACAGTAAGAGTTTTGAGAGCATCAAGGTGATGATGGGTGTGGAAGTGGGACTCAAGTGCCTGGTACCATCTGTGTGGCTAGAATGGAAGGCTCCAAAAAGATTCCCAAGCTTACCAGAATCTTCTGAGGACACAGATCTCAAACAATGTGCTCAATGCTCAGCCTGCTGCCACAACAAATTTCACAAAGGAAAAAGGCTGTCTTTATCCAATCGGTGTGACTATTTCCCACTCTTCACAGAGCCTTCCCAGAGCTTCATATCCTATACATAGTAGAGAACAATCTGTTTACGGAATACTACTGTGTACAGTGACTTCTGGACAGGCAAACCTTTGGTTACTCATTTTCCAACCATCACTGCTATGTCACATGCCCAGGTACTGGAGACACAAAGAGACCCAAGATTTAACAACCATAGAAAGTCAAAATCTCTAGTGAGAGGCAGCAGTATAAACACAGATTCATTGAGCCAAAGGAGAAGGAAGGCGTGAGGAAGTTGCTTTAAGGGCACAGCACAGATTTGAGAGTAATTCTGCTGAGGTCATCAAGAGAGTCTTGTCCAGGTGGTGGCATCCAAGCCTCTGGTTTGTATCAGTGGTTAGGTCAATTCAGCTACAGAGTGTTTGACCTGGCTCCAAACCTCAGGATGCCCTTCCTCATCCTCCCTAGGGAAATTTTTTAAGGTCTCATCAGATGCCCAAAGTTCTTCTACAGTTCCCAAGATTCCATTAAAAATATTCCTTCCTGCCCCTTGGTTTATTCTTGTCTGACAGAGTCCTGCCCTACATCTTTTTTTTTTTTTTAAATCAGTCCTAAAACTGAAGAACTCAAACTCCCCGATCAGCATTTTGTTAGCATCTGGACCTGGCTGGCCTCCGAGGAATTAGTTGAGAGTTGGATGAAAAGGCACATTATTGGGAGGCCAGCAATCTTGTGGTGGACTCAGTTTAATTGGATTAAGCTATAATGACTTTGTCTTAGGGGTGGATGGAAAATCACAGGCACAATATTGTCTTGCACACGTTAAAGCCGGGCCAAGATTTCAAGTAATGAAAATATCAAGCACTCGATGTGGTAAGCCTTAAAATGTTCAACCAGAATATATGACCTTAATTATGACATTGACATAACTATGTCCCTGTATCTTTTTATTTATTATACTGTATCTTTCAAAACCTTAATGAGTATCTATTTCTTTATCTTCTTCCTGCCCTTACTCCTCCCCCTTCTCTTTCCTTTTTAACCCTGATGGGAATCTACCCCAGGACCTAAGCATGAGCTGAGTGCTCAACCCCACTGATAACCATTTGTTTGAATGCTTGCTTGTAGTACTGGATATCAAAGTCAAGACTTTTCCTAGTATCCTCTGTTTTCTCATATTCCAAATCCACTCACATGAATCATTCTTTACCATGTTTGGAAAATAACAAAACTGACTTAAAGTGGTCATAGAAAAAGGAAGACTTTCAGATTAATTAAAGACCAAGTCTTTCGTCTTTACTATTCCTCCTGTCATCCTGCACTTCAAGATTCTCCAGTGACAGAAGCTGAACACTCAGGGCATCTTTCTCTTGTACTATAAGCAAATTGAAAAAGAAGGACCCTGTGTTTTTTATGAAATCAAAGATCTAGGAAAATGCTAATTAAATGTCAAAAAGCTTCTTGCTTCCTTGCCTCGGTTCAGTGTACGGCACAAGTAGGTAGCCATAAGCTATAGTTAGCATAAGGGTGATATTCTTGGTCTCAGTATAGTTTTAATTATTAAATTTAAAGAGTCTTTCAAAGAGCAAGGAAGAGAATTAGCTGACAATGTGGACAAAAGAATTCAGTAGCCTAGTTCTCTCCAGCCATCTCTCTCTAGCCCTTGGTACCTCTCACACATCTCTTACCTATGATTTGGACACGGTCTGTCTTAGGGTTCCATTGCTGTGAAGAGACACTATGACCATGGTAACTCTTAAAAGGGAAAACATTGAATTGAGGGTGGCTTACAGTTTCAGAGGTTTAGTCCATGATCATCATGGCAGAAAGCAAGGCAGCTTGCAGGCAGGCATGGTGTTGGTGAAGGAGCTGAGAGTCCTACATCTTGATCCACAGGCAACAGGGAGTGAACTGTGTACCACATTGAGCATAGCTTGAGAGTAGGAGACCTCAAAGCCTGTCCCCCACAGTGTCATACTTCCTTCAGCAAGGCCACACCTACTCTAACAAAGCCATACCTCCTAATAGTACCACTCTCTGTGGGAAGGCATTTTCCATCAAACCACCACACAGTTTGCATCACATTGCAAAGGATGAGCTATTGTAAGCTTGCAGTAGGTATTGAACCCACCAGAATCAAATCTACCCACTCATGAAATAGTTACCAAGTTCTCGTTTACAACCCACCAGACATGAAGGGAGAAGCTGGGAAAACAGAACAGAAGAAATGATGGGCAGTACATCAGTCCCTGTCTTTGATGTCCTCATTCCTGAGAATGGAGAAGAACATGCAAAGATGTAATCAGAACTTCCAGCCACAGGGAAGACCAAGTTGGCTTTCCTGTGAGCTAGCTGACTTGTATTCCAAACACATTGAGGGTTGACTTTCAATGTCTGTTTCAGGGATGAAAGGCCATGGGCTAAGCCAAAGTCTAAAGGAATCCTCAGGGATCTATGTATTGATAAATGAATAAATTGTGGAGGACACCTGCTCTGGGTAGTAGCAAGGGGCCTTAAGTGCTAAGGATCTGGGTAGAGGGAGGTGGTGCCCACAAGGAGCGGCAACTGGAAGCCTGTGGGATTCAGGTAGTCTCCACAGAACTTACAAATCCCAGGAATAGTTCTCCAACCTCCTACTACATTGGGATCACTAACATAGTGATAGAAGCAAATTTAAATAAATTAAATTTATTATGCATAGGACTGGAATGATGACTCAGTGGTTAGGAACACATTAAGATCTTACAGAGGACCCAGGTTCAGTTCCAAGAGCCTACTTGGTGGCTCACAAGTATCCGTAACTCCAGTTCCAGAGGATCCAGTTCCCTCTTCTGGCCTCCACAGGCACCAGGCACACACACACACACACACACACACACACACAGTGTACACACATACTTACATACATACAGGCAAAACAATCACACAGATAAATAAAAATAAATATTAAAAATTAAGTAAAATGTGTTATGTAGGGACTGAAAAGCATCTTACTGAGAATAACCTCACAATGAAAAATTCCCAAGCCTTACAAAGGAACAAACAAGAGACTCAGCAGACACCGCAGAAGAACTGACAACTGGAAAGACACGCGTCAGTTACTATCAAACAGATGTAACTCCAGTACCAGAGGAAGGTCAAAAACAAAGAAATTTGCCGCCATCAGAGATGAAGAGGACTAAAGAAAATTAGGAAACCAAAATAATACAACATGAATGTGTCACAGCCATTGTAAATAGACTAAATCTTCCTGTTCAGTCAATGAGAAAATGATGCACCAATAGTTCATGGGTGGAGTATTAGTCAAAGAGCACTTGTAAGCCAATGTTGCTGTCAAGACAAGCGACTTTAAAGAAAATGGCATCATAAAAGATAATGAAAATTGTTCCTTAATGAAAACAATTAATACATAATGTTAAATAGTTAGTGCCTAATGATTATCATTAATCTTAATGATTAAAGTATCTCATAGGGAGATATAAAAGTCTAATAAAATACTGCCTAAATAAAGGCCAAAGAAAACATCAAAATTATAAGGAAAATTTGTTTATCCAAAATTGTAAGTGAAGATTTTATTTTAAAACATTTTTTTCTCAGTAACTGATAGGTTGGTTCAACTTTAGTATATATGAAGATTTCAATGAATCAATTAACATGTTTTGTTTAATGTACACATTCAACTGACAACTACATGTTATTTTAATATGTGCACTATTTAAAGATTAATTATAATTCAGATCACAAAAGTCAATAAATTCTAAATATTAATACCATATAAAACATTTCTAAAACTCAATAAAGCTATAAACCAATTATAAAATATTGCTGTAATCATGCTTGGAATTAAGTATCTAAGAAATTCTTGTAGCAAAAATAAATCAAAATGTAACTGGTTGATATTTGGAACTTAAAAATTTTTAATACTTTCAAAACACTGAATTTACAAACAGTACTTGAGTGGAAAAGTGTATTTAAATTGGAATGTATTATATATAGTGTGTATGAAGGAATCAGGAAAGCACAGTGATGCTAATGTAAGAACTTCAAAGTTTTAGAAGTTAAGAGGTTAGTGGAGAAGTGTAACAAAAATATGACTGAAGTGTGTCAACACGTGACGCTCCTAAAGACCATTGGAAGTAAAGGAATCTATGTAAGTCAGTGAGAAAAGGGGAACCCCAACCATGAGGAGGTGATTTATAATGCTCTGGCTACCTAATGGGTAACGAGGACAGAACAGTTAAATTCCCAGAACCAAAAGCTAATTAAAATATCGATAAATACGAAGTATTGAAGAGACAGACAGGAAGCTTCATTTGTTGTTGTTGAGTGGCGATTGCTACTGTGACCTCGAGAGCTGGGCATATCCTGTGACCCAGCTGCTCCAATCCTTGCTGTCTTATGAGAAACAGCCATTGCACAGGAATACAGGGGAGAGTTTATCAGGATGCTTACTGGGGGGAGTGGGGGGACTGTCTGTGATTACCACAGATCAAGATGGCATCGAAGTAACCCTGTCTCAGTGTTGTAAAGAGAGGGGTGGTCCAGTCGTATATTGGCATGCTAGCACCATGGGAAAGGTGAACCAGGGTTACACGAATCAACATGCAGTAATCAGTGTACAGTGTTGAATTAAGTTCAGACTGTTGCAAAATGTCAAAATGCAATGCCTCTGGTCTAGGTTGTAGCTTAGCTCAGCTGGAGGAGTGCTTATCTAGCATGCGTGATGTCCTGAGTTCGATCTCCAGCACCAAATAAATAAAACCAAGTGTAGTGGCACACATCTTGTGATACTGCACTCAGGAGGTGGAGGCAATTGAATCTCTAAAGTCATCTGCAACTACCTAACAAGTTCAAGGCCAGCTCGGACTGCATGAAACCCTGTCACTCATACACACACACACACACACAAACAAACAAACAAGCAAAGTAATAACACCCATGGTGCATTTAAAACCCACAAATACTGGAAGTTTAAAACTGCACAATACATATATGATAAAAGTACAAAAATATGGATAGGCCTCACAAACATCAGCTTCGGGAGAATAATCACCGTTGAGAATCAAGTGGGAAAGGAAGGAATGGTAGCCTTTCTTTTTTCAGTTTAAACAAAGAGCTGAAACATATAACATGCCATATAGACACTTAAAACATGTAGGTGGGGTTGCACTCACCATCTTTTTCTAAGCTCAAGTTGCAGTACTTGCAAAATGTTGCCATTAGCACTCAGCTGCCAGTTAGTTCTGGAGTGGCAAGGACTGAGTAGCTCTATGCCATGGTGTATGGAGGACATCTTCCAAAATGCCTGGCTTGCTACTGTCTCATAGAAGGCAAAGAAGTTCCTGAGAAAGATGAGGAGATAGCATGCAGAAGCCACACCTGAGCAGGGCTGCCTAGGTAACCATGAGATTGGGAGGGAGCAACAGAAGAGGTAGATTACGCTTGCTTCAGCTCTAGATCGAGGTTCCGTATCTTAGAAAGCCGCAGTCTGCATAGAGTCATTTCTACCTCCAACACCATCGATTCCAGATGTTTCTTTCTTTCTCAGGAAACACTTCTAATGGTTACAATTTAATCTATTAGATTTTTTTTAAAATGGCATTTTAAGAAAGGCCTCCCTGATCGCCACTTGCCTGGCCCACCCTTTTGTTAACCAAAGCATATTGGTACTTTGAGGGCATCCGTCCTGAAAGTTTTTGTCTTTGAAATCCAACTTTACATGGGTTTGTTTTCTGGAAAAATGGATCCTCTTGGAAGGTTTATGAAGGAATCAGGGGGTGTATCAAGAGACAGTTGTTCCTTGGAAGAAAAAATCATGAGTGTCATACTGGGATGCTTACAGGCAGGTGTTTAATACATTCATTATAAACAGTGTTGATGGATTTTTAATTATAAATTAATAACAAAAGAAGTCTCCCTAATTCATTGTCCTGAAGAATGGGATGAGAATGCCACCTCATTCCTTCACTGTCTTGGAAACGTTTTAGTCAGAGATTTTGGAGGGCAGAGGGATGAATAACCTAGGCTGGTATGCAGAAGATGAAAAAAATAGAATCATAAACCATGCAGGGCTCATGCTCACATGGCCTGGGATGGGGGAGGTGACCGCAGAGGACAGTTTGCACTTGGAAAATGACAGTTTGGGACTGCGCCCTTGAATTTCATGTCATATGTCTTCAGACTCTATATTACAGATCCATCTGAATCATCGCTTTCCCACCACCACCACCTGCAGTCGCTGATGAGCGTAATTAAGTCTTTCTCCGGGCTTCTCGGTGATGTTCTGAAATAATTTCCCCCATAAAAAAATTCTTCCTTTACGCATGATTCGACAGGAGCAAGCCTAAAAAGTGAACGCTGGACCAGAGTCCAGCTGGTCAATAGTGGGGAGCTTGGGTTTGATCCCTAGCACTGAAAAGCAAAAAAGCAAAACCCAGCAATTGGTGTCCACTTTGGGGGAGGACTCCTTCTATTTCTGCTCTTCGCTTCTCCCCACATGGAGCTGAAACCTTTTTATTTTCTCGTTCTCTATTTCATGTCCCAGCTGTGGGTAGATTAGAAAGTCCAGGGAGGGTTTCCCATGGTTTGTAAGACTAACTTCCTCGTACATTTAGGTCTGGATGGCAAGGCCAGATGATGAGCGTGCATAGAGTAAGGACAAATGTATCAATCCTGACTCAAATCCATCTGAGAGTGAAGATGAAGATGCCATTAGCTCAATCATTGCCCGAATAGGCAGTCAAACATGTACCAGCATCACCAATCGCCTGGCATCAGGTTCTCTAGCTCCAGTTGGATAGAAAGAGCCAGGAGAGAAAGAGTAGGTGAGACGTTTCTCAAATGCTACTTTCTCTTGGTGTGTGCCAACAGTGAGCAGGGACAGTGGGCAGGGGGACACAGCAGGAATGTCAGCCTCTAATATTAAAGTCCATCCCTGTGCCTGCCTCAAGTTTCAGGACCCTTTACCCTACTAACCCTGCTGTCCTTATGACAGCCTTCAGTTTTGGGACCCTTCAAGTCCCAGCCTGAGGTCTGATACCTTGCCCCTGAAGACAGCTATCCGGAATTATTCCAACCAGACAAAGCCCATGGTTTCTCGTCAGCGTTTCTTAGCAACCCTCCGTCAACTCTCCACTCATCGGAACCTCTGCTTCTGTTCCCCTTCTTCCTTGCGTGGAGATGTTCAGTTGCTCCCTCGGTTGCAGTTATGGGTGGTGCTGGCGGGACAGCATTTGGGCACTGGGGCATTTGGGAAGTCCATTTAGGAACTGAGCACCGTATAACCAGCATCACTCAGCCTCAGGCATCCCCTCCCACGGGGGTGGGGGGGCAGGACCCAGGTAAGTAGCTGGAAACTCTAGTGGATCAGTAGCACCATACACTGCACTTCTGGATGGATTCAAGCCTGTGGGCACTGCTAATGGGAAAGATGGTGGCTTCTACTGGCCACTGCCTCTCCTGCAGTCAGTCCTGTTGGAGCTTGGGCTAGGCACCAGGTGGCTGTTGAAATCAGGGCTGTTTGGGAGCCTGAACCTCGGTAACTGGGTGAGGCCTCTTGTAACCACCTATGAAGGCCTCCCAGATGCCTCGACCCTCCTCAGCTTGAATTACTGAAAGAAAGCAGAAAAAGACCATTCTAGAGAAGTCTTCATTGGCCCTTATGTCGCAAAACAAACAAACAACCCACAGGAATGTGTTTCCCAGAAGACTGGCTGAGGGGAGCCTAAGCAGCCTACTAATACAAAAGGAGCATTTATTTGGACAAATCAGTCATTTGTATGACTTTGCCTCTAGCACAAATTGGAGCCAAGGCTTGTTTTTGGGTCAATCAATCATGACCTTGCCCTCTTTAACAGTAGAGTCCCAGCACCCTTGGAAGTGTGCCTCCTGGCCAGGCGGAAAAGGTTCATTCAGGCTTGTGATTTCACATAGCTCTGGCAGGGGCTGCCATCTTCTGGAGCCAGGACACCACTGATATCTTTCACACAGTTGTCCCAAGATCCCAGGTGTAAGGCACGTGCATAAGGGTGGGTGATTGAGTTGGCTGTTTGATTGACAGTAATTTACTGCTGATTAGGAAGTCAAATTGCCCAATGCTAAGTGTCTTTGCTTATTTACAGGAAAATGAACTTCAAATACAGGGCTTACCCTAAAAGCATAAGGAACATATTAACAACATCATTAGCACTGCAATTTTAGCAGAACCCAACAGCGTTTTAACAGTACTTTGAGTCAACCTAGGTCCTCAGAGAAGAAGGTCCCTCCTGGCCCTTCTCGCTGGTATTTACAGTTAACACTGAATTATACATCTGCAGGGGAGGGGGCCTTTTCCTGTCTGGGTGAGCCATCTTTTCCTTCTTGTAGGAAGTCTGAACTCAGATCTTTTTGGAAAGCATTACAGCTCTCTCTCTCTCTCTCTCTCTCTCTCTCTCTCTCTCTCTCTCTCTCCTCAGTACAGTGTTCTAGGTAAACACAAAAATGCTGCATGGGGGGCTGGAGAGATGGCTCAGAGGTTGGGAGCGTTGCCTGCTCTTCCAGGGGTCCTGGGTTCGGTTCCCAGCAACCACATGGTGGCTCACGGCCATCTGTGGTGGGGTCTGGTGCTCTCTTCTCGTCTGCGGACATACACAGAGACAGAATATTGTATGTATAATAAATAAAAAAAATGCTGCATCTGATGCTCGATCATTAGATTTCTTTCGTGCCCTGGCAAAATGCTACCATGTGCTCCCAAACAGTAGAGCCAATTCCACTTTGCACGTGAATTAGCAGCTACAAATATTTAGCCTCAGTAGAACAGCTCTACTTCCTTTTCCATATGGAAAGATCTGTAGCTCCCATTGTGAAGACTTTCAATAAAACTCAGGGGAAACTGTAAGCAAACAGTATTCCCTGTGTCTCTTCGTGCCTCCTGTTATTTTCCTCTTGATTTAAAAGCATCGTGGAGCACGGAGCCTGTCTCTGCTGGAAAGGGCCCTTAAGACTGAAGCGGCATCAGCTACAGTCTGGTCCTGTGCAGCTAGCAGGCACCAGGCTCTTTGTTGCCAAAGCCTGCCTGGAGAGTTCACTCGGAATGAGTTTAATGGTGGGGAAAGGTCTCAAAGTGTGTTTATGCTCTAGACAGCTTACAGCTGACTGAATGTGAGCCATTTAAGAAAAATCAGAGATCATGGTGCACAAGTGTGCTAATAGGGACTTGAGAACTGACCCTCCTGATATTGAGTGGTGTCAACTCTTCCCTACGGAATGGCAGAGAGCCTGGACTTCCACTAACCTTCTCTTCTCTCGAAAGCAAAATAGGAGTATTTTCTTGTTAAGATAGGGTTCATATTAGGACTTAGATATAAGGTTAATTCTAAAGCTTCTTTGCTATTGAAACTATGATAGATTTTGGTGGAATGCGCTAACCTGGAGAAGGTATGGCTGTTTCCTTAAAATGAGGGATCTTAAGCGCTTTCAGTCTCCCACATAGGGTCAGTTTTGAAACTGAGCAAGAGAACGGACAGAAGGGAAGGCTAGGAAAGGGCTCCACGTTTACAGCTCTGAGACAGTTCCTTTAAGGAGCTTCATTCACTAGACTATAAATTAGCTATAAATCTTTGTAACATGATTACTAAGTAAGATATAGTTAAATGTATTGAATAAATTTTATTATTAAATATATTATAAGCAAATATATTCAATACTTTTCATTAATAAAAACCCAGCAGAGTTTCTCAAATGCACTGGAAGCTTGCCAAATCCCTCCTCGTGGCCCCGCCCCCATCTCTGGGCCTCTCTTCTTCCCTTATGCACATCATTTCCCTAAAGGAGTTTTTACAACCCTCCCTCTCTCACTGCCTCCATCCTTCGTATGTATATATACGTGTGTGTGTAATATTAGATAATGTACTTATGTATTACCTAACACACATTTTGCTCTCTTAAATTCCGATGACATGCTCTAGTGTAATTTCATTTGGCTTCATTTAGTTTTTTAGTTCATTGACTCCCTCATTCCCACAGACATTTCTTTTATATGAAAAATGGCTGCAGAGTATTGTTACAGTAAATAGTGTGTCTGTAACATACATCATGGAGGAAACTCTCTGTTGAAATACAACAAGTAAAATTAGGCATCATCTCTCTTTGGCCTGACTGCTCTGCTGTAGAGCGTTGTTTGGAAGCTCGCCAGATCCCGGGATCCTGGAGCACTGAAAAGAGAATACGACCTGGCTGGTTAGAAACAGAGATAGTCCTTTAATTAAACACTTCACGAGTCTTGGAGCATATTTTGATGCCTTCTTTACAGATTTTGGACCATTGTGTTGGAGGAGGTCATTTGCATGTCACATGTCTGTGCACCTGTGATAAAATCGAAGCTCCCCCCATGGCTGGCTACCCCCAGATGCCCTCACTCACTGCTCCATTTCGTGTGTAATGAACGGTATCACATGTACAAAAAGAGTCAGCCTTTGTTCCCTATCAACGCTGCGTTACCCCGTTTAACTCAGTTCCCACACCTGCTCTGTAGAAGGCCAGTTATCCTTAGCTAAACATACAGGAAACAGTCCCGAGGGACTCAGCACACCCACAGAAATAAGCCTGGCCCTGAATGGATACCTTGGGGAGCATCCAGCTGGGGTCTGGTTTACCTATTGAAAGGGTAGAGGATAGAGAAGTAACTGCGCGCATCCTATTTTTACTCCTGCCCCCTTTACCACCAGCAGGTTCTGCCCTGCATGGCAGCCAAGGTTTCCGTGTCCTGTGCCCGCAGTCTGATAACCTTTCTTGGTTGTGTTTTATGATGCCATATGCTTCTTTCTTAAAATAGTGCGAGGGTCCTCTGATGCAAAGCCACCAATCAGCTCGCTCCCCGAATGTCAGTGGGATGTTTGGGGGAGGACAACTGCGCTTCCCGTTGAAGAGATTTGGGCTCAGATTTCTACTTGGTGAAAATGCTAATTTGGGGGAACTTGGAGATGTGTTTAATCTCATTGATTTTCTGTTTCCTGAGGTGTAAAATGAAAATAAGAGTTCCATCTTCAAGAGGTGTTGGCGTAATGATTAAAAAGGCGATAGCCATGCACGGGAATTTCTCACTGCTGTCTTCACCTTGACGGGCTAGAGGACCCTGCGGTGAAAACCACCAGGGTTTCAGGAAACTACAACAGCACAAGTGTGTATCTCTTACTACAGACCATTGTCACAGTTTAGGAATCAGTCAGCCTTGTTCCACTGAGACAAACGCTGGACATAATGAAGGAGAGGAGGGGGAAATGCTTATTTAGGCTCAGGATTTCAAATAATTTGGCGCACAGTCTTCTATTGGATGGTAATGGTGCAGTGCATCATGGCCGGGGCATAGGAGGAAGAGCCTGCTAGTCTTATAGTGACTGGGAAGCAGAGGGGAGGAGAAAGGGCCAGGCTCCCAATTTCATTTAAAGGACAATGTCAAAGGATCCAACTCCCTCTTACTAGGTACTCTCTCTTAAAGGTACATCCTGGTAGTATCACAGGGTGGGAACCAAGCCTGCAAAAAACCTTTGGGGGAGCATTTGCCTTTGTAGCTCCAGCTGCTCCCTGCTCTCTGACTCAAGAACACAAATGGGAGCAGAGGCCCTCGTCCTGGGCTGCAGTTCATCATGCGTGGGATTTGTTCACTTAGCGCTGTCTGCTCAAAATCACACAGGCTGCAGTGCCTCCATGCACCTGAGATTCAGAAAGATTTGGAAAACAAGATTAGCACCTATAATTATCTGCTTTATAAAAAAAAATTAGGTCATGGTATGGTCAGTTTCCCGAGCTTTAACTTTTCTCATTTAACAATGTTTTGTGACACCAGGCATGGTGACATATACCTAAAAAAGGCAGCCCTTGGCAGACTGAGACAGGGGGACTGTAAATTGAAGGTCAGCCTAGGCTGCATATAACAAGATCTTTTCTTGTATAAAAAATGCATGTATTCATATGTATACATACATATGTTTAAACACATATGGAGATACATACATACATACATACATACATACATGCATACACACATACATGGAGATAGAAATCTAATGTCAAATTGTTTATGTCAAAGTTGATATTTTTAATACATTTCAACATAAGTTGTCATTTCTCTGTTGGACTTTCTCATTGGTTTTTTATTGTTATATGAAAAACACTTAATATCATTTCTGTGTTCTAGTGACTTTATTTCTGGAAGATAAATAGCTACAAGTACCTAAGTCTGTTCCCAAAGAATCTTGGTCTAACCCCCCCGAGATTATATACATTATATATAAAGCATGAGGATATATATATATATATATGATTTAAAATTGGATTTATTATTAGGAACAAAATGTAAAGAAACTTTAGAATGACAAACCCCACATAATAATATTTGGCAATTCTCAACCTTGGCCTATTCTGTTCTCTATTTTCCCCAGATGTGAGCAGCAATGTCTAATGTCTGATATTTAGCTTAGGCTGAGGGCCTCTCATGAGTGTTAGCAACACTGACTTTGAAGATGTCTGCTTCTGTAAGATCTTGCAGTGTTTCCCACCAGGCCTGATCCTCTTTTCTTCCAGTCACTAAAATGGCGCTCTCTCTTGCAACATGGTTGCTAGGGTAAGATCTTCTATTTGGACTCAGGAGCTGCTCTAGGACAATCTTCCTCCCACCTGGGCTAATTCAGATAGATAAGAAGCCTTCCCAACCCGTCACCATGGCCTTGCAGGCCTGTAATCCAAGCATTGGGGAAACTGAGGCAACAGGATCAGGGGCTCAAGACCACGCTAGTCTACATAATGAGAGCCCAGTGGGAAAACACAATGTGCAGATGTCCCTAAGACAGCGCCGCAACTGGGAACATGCGCAGATCGTTGCCAGGGGTTCACCCTCCTTCACCTCTTTCTCCACCTGTTTTGTTTCAGTGTCTTCAATCACGTCTCTTCATATAGCTGTCTGCTGTTTTCAGGAGAATTTGCACAGAAAAAAAAATCTGTTAGTGAGGATAATTATCATAAGCCTGGAGGAAAAAAAATCGCTTTCTATTCAGCATTTTCAGAGGGGAAAAATTCCCCTAGCTAAAACAAACAAAACTGAAAAAAATGCAAAACACACCTTGCTCTCAGGATTTAGATGCCTCGAGTGTGTTTTTAAGAAGTCCAGTGCCAATTCTAAAATCAGACAGATGAACTTGCTTCTGCAAATCTTATTGTCCTCAGATGTCTCCCTGGATCCTGAACCAAAATCCTGCTGGGTTAGATTATAAAACAATAAAGGGAGAATCTGAGACTGACAGAGTGTTGTCACAGGCTCTGAAACTCAGTTTGAAGAATCTGTAATCGGCAAACCCCGCTCCTGGGAGAATAAAGCCTTGCAGGCTGTGTGGCTGCTTTCTAATCTCAATCTGCAGAAATGATTACAATACTTATTAACTAGATATGAAAGAGTCAGGAAGGGTATTCAATCTATTAGAATAGAGGCCAGCTATAGCTAGTCCATGTAGCAGGACAAGAATTGACTATGACTTCTACTTAGACATTGCCTCGTTGCCTGCAGTACTTGGCCTCCCAAATTGAGTGCCCATCACATTTCCTTGCACAGAATTTAAATGCACTGCACCACGGCCCCTTATCTGTGGTTTTGCCTTCCTCAATGTCAGCGGCCCATGATCAACCACGATCCAAAAATACTAAATGAAAAAATTCCATCAATAATTCATACATTTTATCAACTGCATATCATTCTAAATAGTGAGGTGAACCCTTGCGTTTTGTGTGTGTGTGTGTATGAGGGAGAGGGAGAGAGAGAAAGAGAGAGAGAGAGAGAGAGAGAGATGTGTGTGTGTATGCATACATATATGTGTGCACAGGTGCACAAGCTTCAGCACGTGCATTGGAGGACCAAGGCTGACATTGGGAACGTCTTCCTCCATCGCTCTACAACTTACTTGTCTCATACTGGGTCTCTTCACTGAATGTAAAACTTGCTGTCTTAGCTGGAGTGCTATCCAGCAAGCCCCTAGGACCCTCCTGTGTCCACCTATCCTGCAGATTCCCTTTGCTGGGATTACTGGCGTGTGCCACCATGCTCAGCTGTCACATGAGTGTTGGAGATCTGAATTCAGGTTTTCATGCTTGTGTAACAAGCCCTTGGCACACTGAGCCATCTCTCCAGCCAGAGTCTTCCCCTCACCGCTGCCACCAGGGCTCCACATGTTGCCTACTCTTAATTCATTAGTAGTGCTCTCGGTTATCAGCTCAACTGCCATGGCATTAGAGTTTCTGGGTTCAAGTAGCCCTTATTATGCTCAGTAATGGTCCTGATGTACAAGAATGGTAATGTAGGCCATGTGGGTACGGCAAAGAGGAGCTGTAAAGTGCTTCCTTTAAATGAAAAAGAAAGGGTCTCTACTTCATAAGGACAGGAAAAGAAGTCACATGTTGTAGCTGCTAGGGAAAATAGTGTACATAGCACAGAGAATGTTATAGCTGGTTTCAGGGATCTCCTAGGAGTCCTGAAACACTCTACTAAATGTGAAAAGGCCTGGAAGCAGTGTACCCTTATTCTCTGTCCAATCCCTGCTCCTAAACCAATGGGAATGGATTGCTCCTGGTGTCTCACATTTGGACTGGGAACACTTCAACTGCCTTCATGTCACCATAACTGTGCACTCATCCAGAAAGCCCAGTCTTCAGTTGTTACCTTGCTGGCTAATGACTCCCTGTCCTTCCTCACCTCCAGGCCCCAGCATAACTTTTTCCCCCTACAAGCTTACATTCTCCCCACAGGGCCTCCAACACCGCCCTCCTGGCCCAATTGCTATGTATTAGCCTCTCATGGACATCTCTAAGTGGAAGAGCTCTACCTCATCCATGTAAATCTTTGCAGAATTCTTCCACATGTAATCCCAGCTAGATACAGAGTGCATTGTTCCCCATGGCTATTCCTGCATTCAGATCTGATGGTTCTATTCAGGGCTTTGTTGCTCTTGTTGATGTCTGTCCTTTCTCCAAGTGCCTCCCCTTCATCACTAAACTTTAAGCTCTGGGACACCAGAAGTCCTACCTTTATGCTTTTGAGCTAAAATATACATTCTTCCCATAGACAATTAATGCTATTATCAAACTGATCCCTGTGAGTGCATCCAGGTGACTTTAAAATCTTGTTACAATGCAGATTTTGAGGCAGAGCTGGGATCTGCAGTTGTAATAAGCTCCCCAAATCTGCTGGTCTTTGGGATTGCATTTTGAGTAGCAAGGTGTCTGGACACCAAACCAATTTAAGAATGGGCTCTTCAAGTCAAGTGTAGGATGGGATGGGAAAAAGTTGTTATCCAAATAAGTGACAGCCAGACTGATTGCCAGGGCTCTTTCCAATTTAGATTATCTGGGGGGAAAAAATCCCAGGAAAGCCACCTAGGCATGGTGCAGAGGGGTCCTGTTCTAGGTGATAGGATGTGTCGGGCTGTGTTTCCCCTCAAAATATTCTCCCTTGCTTTTAAAGTTGAAGAAAAATCCTGCTGCATTTTTTTTCCATAGAACATTATAGGATGGCTATTGTTACCCTGTAAGGGAGGGGTTAACTACCGAGAGCTGAGTTAAGTCAGAACAGGCTAATCATTAAGCATGAGTTGTCCGTGGGTGGAGGCAAGCAGGGGTGTGTAAAGGCACCCCTTGGCATCAAGAGCTATCTGTAAGGATGTTTTAACAACAGACACTGAAGCGGGCTTCAGCAAGGAGGTACACAGCACACAGAACAAGGTCAAGAGCAAACACAGGGAACACATTCCCACCAGCCCCGCGACTAGCTGAAATAAAGTGGTACCAGTGGCCACCAGATACAACCCCCAGCTCTGTGTTGTATCCTAGTCCCCTTTACTCACCTTCTATGGAAGCAATAGGAAATGGCACTTCTGTCCTTCAGCCTCAGGGGGCAAGACTTCGTACATCTTCTAGGAACATCATGCGAGGGTAGAAACATTCTGACAGCCTCCTTGTTGAACATGGCAGCTGCTGACCATATCTGGTCACTGTCCTCTCAAGTTGTGCCTAGTGCAACTGGGAAACTGGGTTTTAATTTCATTGCATTTTAATATATTAAAACGTGAATAGTTTCATATCACAAGCCAGTACCCTTAGGCACCACCAGTTAGAGGACGCCAACTCAAGGAGGTCAGTTAAGAAGAGGGACCACCAAACAAGGCAGGCCATAGGCCTCTTGCACATTTTTCTCCTGAATAAAAAGGCCCCACCTTTAGGTCACATCCTTTAGTGTATGAGCTTTCACTAGCAGCTATGTTCACGTTTGTTCTGCTACAATCACGATGATACTTGGCCAATTAAGATCAGGACATACAGCCTTGGGTCAGGCTTAGTGTTCAGGGATTGTTAACGGATTAGTGTAATGGATTGTTTCCAGCCCAGTTGTTCTAATAAGGCCAAATGGGGCTTACACAGGTCTTCCTATTCTGACCTGTGAGGCAGAAAGTGAAGCTGGAAAGGCTAGCAATGTTCAAAATAGAATTCAGAAAGGATGTAATGTGATTTGAACAGTTTCTCTCTTCTCGGCAGAGCTAAGAAGGAGACATAGGATGGGGGCAAGGCCTAAGGATTAGAAAATGTGTTTGCCCATGACATAATGAGATCTAATCCCTTTGGGCATCTAAACCATATTACAAATGCATCTGTCATCTCCCAGATATGGGGTATAATTAGCTGGGGGCCCAGTGATACCACCTGACAGGAGCTGATGCAGGGACATTTACCTGTGACTGGTCTGGCTGATGATCCAGGTGAGAAGGGAGATGCTCTCAAAGCCCTTGATGGGCCCTTGTAGAAAGGGGGATGCGACTGAAGAGACCACCTCGCCAACGCCCGCCCTCCACCCCATCCCTTACATCTCCTCCAGGGCAGAGGATGGCTGCTAGACACCCACTCAACGGTGATGAAAGTGAACCTGACTGTGTTGCTTTGGACTGTATCTTTGCAAATGGGAAGTGGGACAAGCGGATAATACAATGGTAGATTTAGCATGCCTAGAAACATCACAAGATGTTTAGCAACCCTCCTGCATTGACTCTTACTTGGCAAAGAACCCTTCATGCCAAACCTGTCAACAGGAGAGACAGCAGAGACCTGTCTTTTGTGTAGGTTAGGTTTTTTTTTTTTAAATTAGCATCCAGAAAGTTCTTGGTAAAAGTGACTGTACATTCTTTGATTAACACTATTTTAATGGCCTCGAAAAGAGGGAGAGGAGGGCAAGGCTGGGACGCAGAGGGAACAGGACACGATTAGAAAGAACATGGGCTTGGAGTTGGACACACCTGGCTGTAAACACCTGTTTCTGTGACTGCTTCATCAATATTACCCAGGGACCTTGTTAAATGCTTCAAATTCCTGGGGCTCTACAATGACCTACTAAACCAAAATCTCCCGGCCCCAAACCCCAAAGTCCTTTTTTTAAAAAAAAAAAAATAAGCATTCAAGATGATTGTGAAGTGTAGCTTCTTGAAGCCTAGATTCCCTGATTTAGGACTAGTCTCGGGGTGTCCTGTGAATGAGTGAATGGGTTTGAAACATTTTTTTAAAGTCACTCAGAGCAATCAAGACTTAAAAATTACGGCCCTGGATTTGCTTTCTCTTGGGTACTGCTCTCTGGAGGTCTCCATAGTGTCACTTGCCTTGCTACTCACTTAATCACTTGCTTGTCACTCTCTTAATCACAGAGCAGTGGCAGCTGAAGCATTCAGTCAAATCTGTCAAATCGCTAGTGTCCGGAAATTGACGGTTGTTTGAGAATGGGTAGAAAACAGGGCTTTCCCGAATGACTGCAAATGAGGACCCCGGAGGAAAGTCCCAATCATCTCGGGGACTTCTACTGGAAGTAAAAATATCTCTAACAGGTTGTCTAATCCTGGGACGTGGTTGGACCCACCCGACAATATAATTTGTTCTGGCCTCGTTTCCACCCTAGGACTGGGACAGCCGCCTCCTGTAGTACATCCTGCTTGCCTTAGCAGCAGGAAGCTTGTAAGGGGGGTGGCTGTGGCATCCTGCCCTGAGTTTCCAGAGTGAAGGTGGCCACAAACCCTGCTGGCTGGGAGCTGCGGGTTTTGCGATTCGCCGAGGGGTGGGGCTCCCCTGGAGAGCGTGCCCAGGAGACCCAGAGCGTCGCTGATAGAAGAGCCGCCGGTTCAGCACT
>LOEQ01000558.1:3627-31186 GCA_001685075.1 Bramus lutescens | reverse complement strand
GGGGGACGACGGCCGCGACGGTGAGTGCCCGGCGCGTCGGGGAGGTGGCGGGAAGGTGGCTCTACCGGTCTACGGTCCCTGGCGCCGCCGAAGTCTGCCACTGGGACAACTGCGGGAACCTCCGTTCGCTGCCTCCACCCCACCCACCGTCCTGCAATTCGCAGAGTGTCTCCCCCAGCCAGTGGGTTTGCAGCAGCCCCCCAAAAAGCAACTGCGGGGATTTGACTTAAGAAGATGGAGGTCTTAAGGGATCTATTCACAGAAGCCCAAAAAGCTTTTTAAAATGTGTTACACCTGCTCCCCCATCCCACATCCCCCCCACCGCACCCCCATGTCCGCCGGCTCCTTAACTGGGATTTGCCCGGTTACATCACTGATGTGGGCTTCCTTCAGGTGGCTTCCCTTGAAAAAGGTCATTGGCCTTGACCCTCTGGGACCCAGCTCACTGAGGATTTGTGGAGTTGAGTGGAACAGAGTCCCTTTAGAGTAAAATGTGGCTGTGATTTTTATATTTATTTATTTGTTTGTTTGTTCTTATTTGTTTCTGAGTGCCGCTACTGCTGGAGGGATGCCTTGTGCCCAGTGTGGGGGAGGTGCGGGCATTGGCCCTGAGCAGAAAGAGCCAAGGACCAGAGATTTTTGGCCCTGGAGCAGGCAGTAGCCTCCGATGATGTGAACCTAGTGTGGTGGCGTCTTCCTAGGAGCCTCCAGGTACTTCCCCAGCAGCTCGCTGAGCAGACTCAGGAGGACCGCTGAAGGTCGCAGGAAAGTTTTAAGCAGCAGATTTGACAGAGGGAGCCTTAGCTGAGGGCCAGCCCTGAGCTCACCGCCTAGCTTCAATACACCTGCTTGAGTGGGCAGCTTTCCGATGCTCCCTTTGGAAGAACAGATATTACTTAGACTCCCTCCGGTTCTCTGCTGGCCTCTGAAGTGCTGGGTAATGAAGTGACTGCGGATGGCCTAATGTCTTTTCAAAATTAGAGTCCTGCTAGCTTAATTATAATTTTCGTTGATTAAAATGTGAGAGAGGCTGTGCTGTGGGGAGCGAGGCAGTCGAGAGCAAACCGGGACAGTCCTGGAGGTGGGGGAATAGAGCTAAACTCTTCTGGTTGGGTTTAGAAGAGACTGGTTTCTCAGAAGCACACATTGATGTGCGTTTGTTTCTTATGCTGACTGCCAACTGGAAACACCGCGATGAATGTGTACGAGCGGATAAATTAGACCTCAAACTCGACCTTTCCCGTGTGCTGTAATGGAGAAGGCGATGCCAGCCAAGCTACTTATTAAACGCCAGTCACTCTGTTGACTGAATGGTATCCCAAATGGGCTGCTTCCCCATTCGTGGGAGCTGGTTTAAATTAGTGTCTCTGTGCACTGCTATAATAAGGAAAGGCGTGTTTCTACACTCAAGGATGTATGCTTATGTATGTAATTATGAGCTCCATCACTGGAACATGTGTTGTGTGCTATTCAAGGCAGGCATTACTTTAACCTGTAGTCTGTTTTCTTCTTATGACACATAATGCTTTTCTCCATAGCTTCAAACTTCAGCATGCCCTCAGCAGAACATACAGAAGAACGTTCTTCTGTCACTTAACAAGTATTTACTTGCAGGCGATCTGTAGTTGAGGAAGGCTAAGGTTGTAGTTCCTAATTTTTGCCTATTTCTGCACCACTGATGATTCAGTCCCACTGAATGTATGGTATGCTACTTTGTTGAGGGAAATAGAGTATGTCCAGTTGGATTCCTTCTTTTTGTGTGTGGCACGGACATCAGAAATTTTTATGAATTCATTCAGTGTGTGTGTATGTGTTTGTGTGTGTGTTTGTGTGTATGTGTTGTGTGTGTTTGTGTGTGTGGTGTGTGTTTGTGTGTATGTGTTGTGTTGTGGTGTGTGTGTTTGTGTGTGGTGTGTGTTGTGTGTTTGTGTGTGGTTGTGTGTGTTGTGTGTGTTTGTGTGTGGTGTGTGTGGTGTGTGTATGTGGTGTGTTGTGTGTGCGGTGTGTGGTGTGTGTTTGTGTGTGGTGTGTGTGTATGTGTTGTGTTGCGATGTGTGTGTTTGTGTGTGGTGTGTGTGTTTGTGGTGTGTGTTGTGTGTTGTGTGTGTGGTTGTGTGTGTTGTGTGTGTGTTTGTGTGTGGTGTGTTTGTGTGTATGTGGTGTGTTGTGTGTACGGTGTGTGTGTTTATGTGTGTGTGGTGTGTGTTTGTGGTGTGTGTGGTGTGTGGTGTGTGTGTGTGTGTGTGTGTGTGTTTGGGTGTGTGGTGTGCCTATGCCATGTCACCCATATGGAGGTCAGAGAATAATTTCCAGGCGTTAGTTATTTCCTTCCACCTTTGGGGCTCAGGGATCAAATCCAGGCCTTCCGGCTCTGTGCCAAGTGCTTTAACCTGCTCAGCATTTTACCTGAGCAACAGCTATTTCAAAGAAAATGTACGCTCAGGATTTTCAGGGCACAGACCTCTCCCAGTGGGCCTGTTTGGTAAGGCTCGAGAGAGAAGGACATTCCTTCCTTCTCCAGCTCGTTCTTCTTCCCAGTGCTGGAGACGAACCAGAAAGAAGCCTTAGACAGGTTAGGCAAGTACTCTCCTACAGAGCCAAGTTTCCAGCTGGAGAAAGATACTGTGCACAGTGGGTCTGACCTGTGTAGCATCTCATTTCCTACGTGTGTCTAGTTCCTTAGCCAACCTTAAAGAGGCCCCTTAGCTGCATCCATAGAAAACTGTGGCCTGTTTAAGAAGTTTTCCCTTAAAATGACAATTATCTTAAACATTTCAAGCAAATTTTAATAATTTTGCCATCTAAAGAGCTATAACCAAATGTCTTTAGCTGACAAATAGTAAGTTTTAAAAGAAAAATATTCTTGCCTAGTTGAAGAGCACATAAAATTACATTTTAGTCATTATCCTTTTGGAATTACATTTATTTATTTATTTATTTGCATATGTATGTGTGTGGACATGTACACCTGCACATGGCATCATACATTTGTGGAGGTCACAGGACAGCTTGTAGGAGTTAGTTCTCTTCTTCCAAAATGTGAGTCCCAGGGATTGAACCCAGGCCCTCAGGTCTATGATGCAGTAAAGACGGACCCACTTGCTGGCCATAGCAATTATCATTTTGTTTACTTTTAATGTTCTTAATATTTATGCATCAGTACTAAAGATGGTTTTGATGACCTTATTTTAAGTAAATCTCTTTAATGCTAATACTAACAATAAATTTAGACTAAACCTACCACTCATTCATGACCAGCTTTTGTTTCTGCCCCTCTTTACTCTCTGTACTGAAGCTGCTTTCAGATAAGGGAGTGAACTGATGTAATACTTCATCATGAAAGGCCACAGAGTTTCAAATACAGGATAAAGCAAAGGCAGATGGCATTTTCTCGGGACACTGGCATGTTGATTTTTAAATGGCTTATCTTTCTTCCCCTCCACAGGATGTAGAGACTTTGGAATTGTGGCGTGTGTGTTCATAGTTATGGGTGTGTCGTGTGCCTTTGCTGTCTCTGTAAAGGCAAACCAATCAGAGTCACACGTGAGGAGAACCTGCAGAATTTTCTGGTACTTTTCCAAAATTTCTCCTTTACCTATATATTAGACAGGCTGGCTGATAGGAAAAGGCGTAAAATTTATACCTAAATAAAGTACAAATCGAGTGCATTGTAAAGCTATGAGAAGTGATTACATTTCCGCTAAAATTTTATATTGGAAGTCAATAGAAAAATACTATTTTATTTATAAATGATTAAAAAGCAAGTTTACAAATAAATCCAATACAGAAGCAAAGTATTTCTGTATATAATTTCATGAACATTTCATACTCTTATTTTAATTCCCTTTGAGTCTTAATCATGGTGAATTATTTTTAGAAAACAGTCTTATTGGTGATAAATAAGATGTGGGTGTAGCTCAGTGGTAGAGCGATTCTTAGAGTGTGTGAGACTGTGGGTTCTAGCCCCAACCCCACACACAAACAAAACCTTTCCTGTGAAGATGTTGTTTCATTAGAAAGGAAACATTTTAACAGTTTCGAGAAATATTTGGGAGGCTCAGTCTTGTTTTTGTACTGATGTTTTAAAAGTAATAAAATGACCTTTGGAAATCAAGGCTTTGTTGGTGATTAATCAATATGTCAGCCTGTTTTACTGCACTTATGCATGATTCCTGTCTTTGGACACTCCTATGCTAGCTCAGTGATCTACCTTCTTGCTGGGTGGACCTCCAAGTTTCAATTTAGGAGACAGAAATATTAATGATATTTCTGAGTCAACTCCTATATGATTTTTTTTAGCTATTGTTTTTGAGGCAGGGTCTCACTGGATATTCAAGGCTGGTCCCAAATGCACATCAATCCTCCTGCCTCAGCCTCCCAAGTGCAAGGATTAGAGGTGTGCACCACTGTGCCTAACTCTCCCATGTGAATGTTGAAGGGGGAATTGTCTTGGATCTTTGTGGCCATGAGCTGTGATCTCTCAGCAGGCTAGTCCTCTTGGGGAGCATGCTCTGTGAGTTTCTATGAAGCACAACTTTGCTCTTTACAGAGAAGATCAAAGGTGCGCAGAGTACCCAGTCCTGCAAGGTCAAGCCACGACTCGATGTCCAGGCTGTTAGCAGAAATGTTCCGGAAGAAGGATGTAGCCTCTAGTGTTGGTCCACAGCTGGACCCTAGAACTTACAAATAAAGCCTCCTCCACTTGCCAGCTGGATAGGTTATCACAGTATTATTTACTGCATGGAATTGCGAGGATTAAATGAGATAATTGGTACAAAGCACTTAGCATGGTACCTGGCAAGAGAACATGCTTGAGAAATATTAAGCCGTGATTACTATCATTTGTCTGGTTACCGCCAAGTCCAATTTTGCCTAGAGTTTTTCCTTCTGCTGAACTATGCTGCATTGCCTCTTTTGTAATTAAATTTCTTGGCTTTGGTCCAAGATGAAAATACTCATTCTTCTCCATAGCTCGTGGTTAAAACATATATTTTTATATCCTGAGTAAAAGAATGCTATGTGTGTACCTGAATTTATAACGATGAAGTCCTTCTACAGACAACTCAGCAGGCAAAGTAGATGACTCGAGATCCAGTTACTTCTCAGGGTAAGGGGGCCCCGAGAAGAGAGAGGACGAGGGCATTCGGGCTGCAGGTGTAGTTTGGCGATAGAGCACTTGCCTTAATGTGGGATCTCCTGAGTTTGAACTCAGGCATGCAAAGAGGGTGGGGAAGGTCAGCAAGAAAAGTCAAGTGAACTTCGCAGGAAGGGGTGTGGAAAGTCAGGCAATTCTACTGAAGGTGGACCTTCAAATTCTGTTCAGGAGTCAAGTGCTGGACCAGATGAGATTTGTAAGTTCAGCAGCTTGTCCATGCAAGGCCCTGCCCTGTTAAGGGTGGATGCCAAGAGGAGCATCAACCAGTTATTTATTATCTTTGAAAAACTTGAACTTTTAGTGACAGCAAGAAATTAACTGTCATACATATTGAGGACACTAGTAACTGTGAAGAGGGCAGGAAAGCTTCCCCTGGGAGGAGACGTTTGTACCGGGAGAAAGGGAGGGTTTTCCAGGTTAATAGAGAAAGCATTTCAGTAGGGAAAATGGGGGATTGAAATCATGAAAGAGCACTGTGTATCCAGGAAAGAGAGTTTGCAGGTCAATGTGTGGAAGGAATATGGCAGGGAATGGCCTGACAACAGGGGTCTGTGAACATAGCAGTCAGTCTTTTCCAAACAATGACTTGAGAAGCACTGGGAAGATGGAACTCAAAAATATAGGAGAATAGCCAAGAAGCTGGAGGTAGATACTTCAGTCCACTGGAGTTTGAAGTGTCTAAGAGGAAAAGTTGTGGGTTTGAGGAGCAGAAAGGGTGGTAGGTCTCACATGGAGCAAGAGATATCCCAAAAGGCCGAAGGAAGTTGGTGAAGGGGTTCAGATTTCATCTACTAAGCAGCATAGGTTTTTAAGCACAAATGACCTCACCAAGTTACCTTTAAAAACAGATTTATGAAAAACTATGCAATACACCGAAGGAGACAGACAGGATATACATCACCTGAAACTTACCACCAAGACTCCTCACTCCCAAATGATCCTAAGGTACATTTAAGTAGGTTTTTACTATTGTTTTGATGGTTGTACCTGGAAAGAACCCAGCCTTGGAGAGGACTCTGTCACCGTGGCCATTCTTAGCTCAGGAAAGAGTGTCCCTTGACCTTGAGCAGTCAAGGTCAAAGGATGTAGATCCTGCAGTTTTGGTCTGCACCCAAAGTGTGTTTTGTATACCTTCAACACCAGCAGTGCAAAATCATTACCTGATTTGACTTTTAGCATACTATCCTTTCTTCATTTCTTTCTCTTATTTTATTTATTTACTTATTTGTTTATTGTTGTGCTGAAGGTTGAGCTCAGGTCTTGCTCACAATAAACAAGTGCCCCATTCATTAACTGTATCCCCCAACCCTCTTTTTGATTATTTTGAAACAGGAACTGACTCTGTGGACCAAGGAGGTTTTTAATTTGCCATCCTCCTGCCTCTACCCATAGTGCAACACCTGTTCTACGTGCCATGCACTACGGTACGGTTCACGAGTTGGGCAAGGGGCTGGAAATTGAAACATATGCACACAGATAGAGACACGGGTAACACCGAGAATTCCCCTTCATTGTGTTCCAGGGCAGCTTCTATAGGGTCTCCTTCCATGCCCTAACTCTCAGCTGCAAGCCCACCAGAAACCACTCCTCTGCCATCAGGAACTCCTGAGGGTCTCATGCTCAGAGCAGCTGCAAAACAAGTTGTTTACTCAGAGCAGCTGCAAGTATAGGGAAATAAGTTGTTTACTCTGGCAAGCAGGGGGTCACAGGCAATTCAGGGTCTAGGAGTCCACATGCCCTCTGAGTAGCTGGGATTAAAGTCTTGTACCGTTAGGCCTGAATTTAGCATAACATTCCATTCATGTATATGTCTGTTAATAACATTTAACATCTGCTCCTGTTCACTTTGTTTAGATTAGGTATCTAAATATTTGTGAAATTTGTAGCTTAACAGAAACCTACATGTAAAGGTGATGAATCCCAAAGATTCGTCTAGAATCTGTGCATGACACTTCACACGGTGGATAGAGAAGCCTTTACCTGTTTTCTAGCCCCAAATGTTTCTCTCTGGTTTAACCACCAATACAGATGGAAAGAACTCCTTGGACTTGATTGGACCTTTGAAGCTCAAGAAGCAGCTAAGGTTTGGGAGCAGGGTGTAGCTGTGGAGTAAGCTTTTGCCTGGCATGTATGAGGCTCTGGATTCAATTCCCTAGCGCTGAAAAAGAAAAATGTCAAACCGCCAATCTGAAGAGGGGTGTGGATCTTGGAATCTGCCATTGGTTGTGTATAATGCATTATTTCTGGATAGCACTTGTGATAAAAAGCAAAGACGTGTAAAGGGTCCAGCTGAAGGCTAGCTAGCCAGGGTTAGGGAAAGAGGTGATGGACCTTCCCTTCACCCTTCATGTTGTTGGGAAGGAAAGGAGAGTTCAGTGAGGAAAAGGCTGCAGGTAAGAACCTGGATCTAAGCAAGGATCTGGGTGTTAGGATGGAAGAAGAAGGAATGGATGTGGTGATTTCAGCCCAGCACAGAAGCCATCTAGCCTGTTAGCAGTGACTGTATGAGGACGGATATGGTGGGATTTCCTAAGTGTTGTGCTGTTTCTATACCTAAGGCCAGAGGAAGGGTGGAACATGGCTGTTGGTTGACTCACCTATCAGATAGTGGTGCTACAGTGAACTTGGTGTGAGGAAAGAGAAAAGGATGAATCACTGGCTTGAGAGGACCTGATCATCCAAATAATGATGCTACTGTGACAAAGGTAATCCTTGGATGTCAGAGAAGATGGAGAACCTTTCTCCTTCTTGGGACGAAAAGTTACCTAGGTCTTATGAGGAGAGATCGCTCTTGAGGTAAATTGTTTTGAATAGATAGGGTCAGGCCAACAAAGGGTCACTTGAGGACAGGATGAAGAGCAAGTGTAGAGAAAAGTTGGAAGGTCCTAGGTCAAGGGTAGAGCCTTCCTAGCCAGAGTCTGTCCATGACTCCTCTTTGGTGTTTTATTCCTAGCATCTTTGAAGAGTGAGTGCATGGCTATTAGGCATGGAAAAAATGAGTTCAATACATGAATGTGTGTGTCCATGTGTTAATTTCCCATCTAGCTGATAAGTGCAAATCCATTCATTAAAGTGACTTCAAGGACAATGGCTTGCTGGGGGAAGTGCACAGGAGTTGGGGTGTGGTGAGATTTGAGTGAAGGCCATACATGAAGGACTTGGCATGTTTGGATTTGCCTCATGACAGGATGTAAGATTCCTTGGGGGGGGAGTTTTTCTTTAGAAGCTTTATTAAGACATAATTCACTCACCATACTTAATTCACTAACTTAAAGCATGTAAGTGCTTTGGGTATATTCACAAAATCTTATATTCAGCCCTAGAGGCAATTGCAAGGCATTTCATCATTCTGTACCTGCCTCCCCAACACTCTAATTCTTTTAGCCAATCTGTCTGATCATCCTATAATTCCCATCTAAGACAAACAAACACAAATCTACTTTTGGTGTCTGTATGTTTCCCTACTTTGTAAGTTTCATGCAAATGGAATCCTGTCCTATGTAGTTCCTTGTGCCTGGCTTCCTTCACTTCATGTAATTGTATTTAAGGCACAGAATGCTTTATAGCATGGATCATGCCTTCTTTTTATTGCTAAATGTATATCTATTGTGTGGGTATGCCAACATTTATTCGTCCATCCATCAGTTGAGTACATGGGTTGTTTTTCTGTGACTATTGTGGATATACCATTGTGAACGTTTCTCGGCAAACTTAGATGCAGACGCAGGTCCTCATTTCTCTTCAGTATGTACCTAGGGGTGGCATTGTTGGGTCCTGCAGGAACACATACATTAATCAATCACTTGAGGAATTCCAGACTGTGTTCCAAAGTAACTTATTTTATTTACATTTTTGTGTCAATTAATGTGTGGAAGTCCAATTTGTCTGCCTCCTTCTGCTACTCATTGGCTGTGACTTGGATCATAGCCACTTTTAGGCCATTTGAGACAGAATGGGAGAAAGTTCTGAGGCATGTTGGTCAAGAAAGGGTAAAGTGAGACCATTTAAGAGAACTAGTAAGTTTAGAGAACCCAGACAGAGGCTCTCTCTCTCTCTGAGAGAGAGAGAGAGAGAGAGAGAGAGAGAGAGAGAGTAATATTTTTTTAGTTCATATATCTTATTTCCTCAAAGATATTAGAAGAGGCTTTTAAAGTTGTGGTCAGCACTTTGAACACTTTAAAGAAGACAGCCCAGACACCCAGACCTGCTGTTCCTTATAACATCCGCTAATGCTACCATGGGTGGGCTGTACTTCCGGCCCCATGTCTGAGAATTGCCCTTCACCAAACCTCTCAGGTATGGTATTTCGAATAAAGAAGTTTTACTTCTACTGAAGAATTAAGAGGGGAAGAAAATGATTCAGGAAAATTAGTACAAAAATCAACCTCCCACAGCAAGCTATCAACTTGAGATTATCAGAGGGATGGTGTTTACTTCAAGTGTGGAGGCCCAGGGGACCTCTGCTCTCCTCTGCCTACCCTCCAGGCACTTCTGACCCTTGTTTCATCCACCTGGAAAATGAAGTTGGCTGAGGCGGCTAAACCCCAGGCGGTTGTTTGACCCCAGTCTGACCCTAGGACTCCCCATCCCACCTGGCTTATCAGTTGAGAAAGTTTGATATAACTTGAGGTATTTGGAAAGATGAACTTGACCTGTCGGCGACCATAGGTACATGTTTATTGGCTCATAGCTCCCCACACCTGCTACACACTGTGGGAGTTCATAAACTACAACACAGCCCTGAGGAGCCAAAGGTGTTCACAGGCCTGTTCTCTACAAAACCTGTCGGCTAAGCCCTAACTACTGCAAATACCATTCATTTCTAAGCAATTTGTCACCATAGTTGATCTTTGCATTGAAAAGGATCCTAACAATTATCCAGCCCCTTATGTGTATGTATCACTCATGCAAATGACAGTTTGGGTCTTTAATTTGTGAGATGGACTCTAACTAACCATGATATTTAGACTGCCCTCAGTCTCTTGTCCTAGCTTCCAGAGTAGCTCGGACAGTAGGTATGCATGAGAATTCCTCACTCTTAGCACTCTCATTATTTGTTTGGTGTGTGTGCGTGTTGAGCAGAGTATCATAGGTGACTAATGTCAGAAGAGTCAGGGACCACAGTTGTGTCTGTCATTCCTGACTCAAGTCTTGGTCTTTTTAAGAGCGTTCATTAGATGTCCCAGAGAATTCAGAACAGGTTGACAATGAAAAGCAGCCTAAGAAGAAAGAACCTATCTTCTGAGTTTGGTTTGTGAGACTCGTTAGCACCCCCTCCTCCACCATGACCTTTCTGGGCCTCAGGCTGGCACTTTTTACCAAGGGGACATCTAATTTCCACCTAGGAGCTAGGCATCTCGACTCCCTTATTGTTTTGCTCTGCGGTGTAGAACAATTGTCTGTGCTATTTTGGCACTTCTGGATGTGCTTGCACCATAATTATTTCGCAGCTCACAAAAGTAATTATAAAATCAAATAATTATCTTCCAAACAAGCTGTAACTCCAGCAATGGTTGGGGGAGGGGCAGATAGTGAGGTTGGGGTTTCCCCTGTCTGTAAGTCTTGCTTTTAAGACTGTGACATTCTACTTCTTGTGTGCCCCTCCCCACACACCTCAGTCACATTGTTATTCCTAGTGTGTTGGTGGTCTTCTGCTGAGCCCCAGCACCAGGATCCGCTTAGCACAACCTCAGTGTTACAGGAATGTGAGTAGAAGGAGAAAGGGTGAGGAAAGCATGGCTGGATGGAAGGGCTGGGGCTGGGGCTGGAGCCGAGTGGAAGAGTGCTTTGCATACATGAGGTCCCGGTTTAATCCCTAGTGCTGCCAAGAGGTTGGAGATAGATAGATAGATGGACAGACGGATGGATGGATGAATAGGTAGATGGATAGATGGATGGGTGGATGGATGGATGGATGGATGGATGGATGGATGGATGGATGGATGGATGGATGGATGGATGGATGGATGGATGGATGGATGATAGATAAAATAAGTGGAATTCTTCTGGAGATGGAAGATTTTTAAAAAAACATGCAAACAAAGCTGAAAAGAAAACCTCAGCCTATAAGAATCTAATACCAGTTGCTGTTTGGAATTATAAGAGGTTTACCATGGCCAGACTTCTGGATCTGGAGGGTGACTAAGCTCTTTTCAAGAGACTTAACCCTGTTGATGGGAAGTGTTGGTCTGATGGATGCCATAGAATCTGTAAATATCACTAATTCAAATTAAGTGAAACCTCATCATCCAATGGTAGAACTCCTCAACACTGTGGAAGGGTGGATCAGAAAGCAACAGGTAGCCCCAAGGATCTGTCACACATTCAAGAAGCAGGCTTTGCCAATCTCAGCGCCCACTGATGGATGAGTCTCCTCACCAGCCACCGTAAATGAAACCTGCCACAAGGCAGAAGTGCCTCATTTCCCAGATAAGCACACGGTGAATCATTTTGGCCACCCAAAGCCCTTCTGAATTCCCCTCCAGAACAAACAGTATGCTACACTTTTCTCCTAGCCTTAGCACTGTTAAACAGCCTGTGGCCACCACCCAGACTCAAAGGACACCCAGAAAGACACTCAACTGTCTCAGATATCCAAAGCTGAAAGAGGCCCTTTACAGTGAGAAAAGTAATGAGCAGCAGGCTCCTTGGCCCCTCTCACCTTGTCCTGGATCTTTGAGTTGAACCTGTGCACGGAATCATATTTATTTATCTTGGTAAGGCTGTAAGAGGTGACTTGGGGTATATAGTGAGCAATGGAATGCGAGCCTTGGTTACTGCCTCATGTTAAGGTAGAGGACAAAATGAAGGGGGAGGATGGAATATCTTATGCAAGAAATAAAAATAACGGCAAGAAACTTACAGTAGAAGATCTCTTCTCTGGCAGGAGAAAAGTACAAGCATCTAGAAGACATTTGCATGAAAGCCAGAGGGAAGGAGCTAGTCCTGCTGGAGCTCAGGATGGTAGAACCTGTCCCTACAATGTCTGAGAGCTGGGCATCCCTGAAGAACCTCAGTGCTCTTCTCAGCTCTAGCCCACCTTGATAAACTGCATTATAAAGTGTCTGTATGTCTCTGGAAGATCAACAGTCCCTTGTTATGAGGGCCACCGTGGCCCTGGTTTTAATTTCAGGAAGATGATAAAATATCTAATGGGGCAGCTGTGACACGTGTAAGGCTGAACGACTTGAGTTTGGGATGACCAGGGTGTCTGTGTATTACAGTCCAGGTAAAGTTGGCTTGAGGAAAAATCGACAAATCACAAATATATTAGCTAAAGATTTCTATCACACAATGTATGTATGAACGGGAATATAATATTTTTGAACTCAGATTATGTCAAGAATAATGTTTCCTCTTATGCCAGCCATAATGCTATCCTCCAATAAGAACAATGTACGATAAAATACGCTTGAAAATTGTTCGGAGCTGTGAACCCCCAAATCCTGAATTTCTTATAAACAACGTGTTATGCTTGCAGCTGCTCTGAGCACAAGACCCTCAGGAGTTCCTGGTGGCAGGGGAATGGTTTCTGGGGGGTTTGGCTGGGGCGTGGCTATCAGTTAAGGATCCCTATATAAGCTGCCCCTGGACACAATAAAGGGGGCATTCCTGTTTCAAGGATGACCCGTGTCTCTGTCTGTGTGTCTTTGTGTGTTTAAATCTCTAGGCCCTTGCCCGAGGCTCACAAATGGTCCTGTAGTGCAGGCACCGCAATACAGAAGTAGTACCGTACTGTCACGTAGTGCAGGTGGGTGGTACAGAAAATACCAGAATAAAATTTAGCATTTCTTATGCAAAGTTAAAAATTAATTTTAAAATAGTAGAAGCAGGTGGGGTCGGTATTTCAGAAGAAGAGAGTAACCAGTGGGAGAAGAAAGAAGGGAAATGAGAGGAATGGGGGAGAGAATATGATGAAAGCATCGGCAGGAATAGCCAACCTGCAGTCCCTGGGCCTCATACTTCCCAGGATAGCTATACATGTGGTCCAACACATCTGTGGATGACAGTGTCATACTACCAAATCAAAAGTTTGTGCATACGTTTTATACATTGTACATGTGTAAAGATGTCATAAGCCTATTCTATTACACAAGCAATATACTATTAACATTTTTAATTAAAAAATAATCACCTTCGTTTAAAAGCCAGCAGCTTAAAATGAGGTTAGATCAAAAATCCATTCTGCCTGCTCCCCTCTTGGCACCGCTGAGGGCTCTGGAATTCGCCTTTGGATTTGTAAACAAATGTCAAGGACCTAACAGGAGTGGCATGCATCGTGCAAGCATGTGGTGGATGGGCCAGCATTCATTACTGGCCCCCAACCCGAAGTTAGCTGTGAATTAAGTAGTAAAAATTTACTTAAAAAATACATGGTCTCGAATTTCAGCAAGGTTCAGCCCAAAGGAGTCATCTCACCATCGTTTCAGAAAACAGGCAGGGTTTATTTTTTTGTATAATCCTAAGAGTGCAATTCCTGGCAGTGTTTACCACAGAGAAGGAATTAGCAGCCTCAGGGGATAAGGGAGCCAGAACTAGACTCCTGCAGCTTCACCAGACAACCCCTGGGCTGCCACCACCCCCACCATGCCCCCCCATACTTTGGTTTCCATGCTTGTGAAATGGGGTGCAGGATAGGAGGACCAAGCTCGTTTCCAGAGTCCTGAAAGAATCTAGGGAGCAGGCATCTGGGAATCTTTCACAGACAGGAACATGGGTTTTGTGGGTTTGTATCCATGGAGCTGGCTTGATTCAGAAGGAAGATGGAGGCAAAGTTCTCTTTTCTCCTGGGGTTCTCCTCACCATTGTAATATGCAAGGATGGGGGTGCTGAACAGACTGTGTGACTCTCAAGGCCTGGAGGTGAAGACACAGAGAGCTACATTGCTGAGTTAGAGGGACAGATGTCACATTGTGGCTGCAGCATCTTTGTGCTGTGATTTTCCTCACCCCTGTGCCTGGCAGAGCCCTGTTCAGCCTCTGGAAGTCACAGGGCAGTGGCCTGCTTCTCCAGAATGGTCTCTGGAAGCTGCTGCACAGCCCGGCATGCCTCCCCAATGGCCCTTTCTCTGCGGAAAGGTCTAGGGTGGTTAGGCTTAGCATCCTTGAGGAAGTACTGCTCTTCTTCAGAGTTCACAGTTCTCTGCTTCTCCTGCCATTGCTTGACAGCCCCAGATGGCAGAGAACTTTTGCAATTAACGACTGTATGTGAAACTTACAGTAAAAGACTCCAAAAGGAAAGGGACTAGTTGAAGATTAATGGGGAAACTACGGTGTGTACCTTCTGTGTGGTCTTAGGCAGATGCCTCAGTACTTTTGTTGCCTTCTGGAAATACAGGCCATTATTATAATGTTGAGATACATTTTTTTTCCCTCTCATAAAAGTTTCGGTTAGTTTTAAAGTTACAGGAAAGTTAGTTTTCTGCTTCCTATCTAAATATGGAGCGAAATCAATAGTGCTTTGTTCAGTTTCTGAGGTGGCGGCGACAAATTCTTCCATTTGTTTTTTAAATGCTGATGGGAATAGGGTCTGGGCCAAATCCAGTCCTGTTGGTAGGGAGGTCAGCAGAAGTGCAGCTCTCCCTGCCTAGACTTCTGAAGGAGGGAATGTCTCTTTGCTGTTGTAAGTGGTTCTAAGTGCTATAAGTTGTGTTTTAAGGCTATAAGTGCATGTACTTCTTTTCCAAAATTTATCTTGTTGTGTGCTTCCTTTTATTTATTTGATTGATTGGCTTTTGGGTTTTGTGGTGTGTTTGTAAGTATGTGTATGTGTGCTCATACGCACACAGGTGCACATGTGCACACTAACTGTTCTACAGGACATTGGTTACCTGTGATATTTTCCCAAAAGCTCCCAACCAACGAAACATGAGTGCCTGGCACAGTGTTGCATGCCTGTAGTCCAGGCTACCCCAGGGCTCAGGAGTAAGGGCATAGGATAGCCTGAGCTTGAGCATAGCGGGAGGTGGGGTGGGCTGGGGGGGTGACACTGTGAGAGTCTGTCTCGAAATAGAAAATAAAACAAACAATAAACTCAACCACCCAACCACCACCATCAACAACAAAAGTTCCAAATGTAGTGTGCACATCTGTAACCCCAACATGGAGCAGGCTGAGGCAGGTGGATCTCAGTTTTGGGGCTGGGGATATAGCTTTGTCAGTAAGAAAGCCTGAGTAGTGGATGCTAATTAAATTGTTGACTTGATTGTAAGTTTGCTTCATTTGGTCTGGGTGTGAGGGGCTTCGTCTTTTCTGTGGCCAGACTATTTGATCCCACCCTGTGCCAGGCTGGGGATTTTGGAGACCTTGTGACCTCAATGCCTGGAACAATTTGGATCAAGATGTCTAAAGTATTTTATTCCAGTAAAGTCTTTATTTTGGAGGGCAGCATCACACACATTGTAGAGTGCTTGGCAGCATCCTTGCCTCAAACACATGGATATCATGGGCATCACCCCCACACTGTGACAGAGTTGTCTCTAGATACTACCTGATGTCCTCTGGATGATTCTATTGCCTCAAGGTGAGAACCACAGACTGGGTGGGTTGTGCTGAGGGAACTCACCAAAGCAAGAGATCAGTACGAGTTTAGTCTCACAGGAGGCTTTTTCTGCAAGAGTGCTGGTTTGGACAGAGAAAACCAAGAGGAAAGCAATCCTTAGTTGGTGAATACTATGACATAAGAAAGAAGAGAGGAAAGAGGAGCTACTCCCCTAGTGTTTTGGACTACAAACAACATCTCCTCCTCATTGTCCTTTGCCAAAATCACTGTCAATTACAGGAATTATCTGTGACCTTACCCAGATAGGGGAGAGACATTCTTTGCCTCAGTGTGGTAGAAAATGAGATAAGGTTGGAGGAATTAAACAATATGGCTCAGTTTATTCAATTGTAAGTGTCAAGGTTATGATTTTAAATTAGATCTTGTACTACAAGACAGCATTCAAATGATATGAATCAGGAATGACGACAACTGGCTTAAAGGATGGCAAATGATCTATCTAGATGTGTCTAGCCTTAAGTAGATGCACTATCAAAAACAGCCGGTCTTCAGCAGGGAGGGTGGGATGGAAAGGATTGTGGGATTCATGTCGCTGTGTGGAGGGACAAGGATTGCTCTGCGTAGGATGAGGGTTGTGGAGCTGGAGAGGCAACGGTTAAAGAGATGAAGATGGTGGAGCTTGGCCCAAGACACTCGTGGGAAGGTCAGAGGAGGGAAACAAAGGCTATACAGAATTTCAGGAAGGTCAGGCATGATGGTTGTCCTGGTTAGATATCTTTTTTTCATCATGACAAAAAGCCAGTGTCATCTAGCAAGAGGAAGATTCAGTTGAGAGAATGTCTCCATCAGATTGGCCCATAGACACGCCCGTGGAACATTTTCTTCATTAGTGACTGATGTGGGAAGTCCCACCCTACTGTGAGTGGTGCCACCCCATGGCAGGTGGTCCTGGGGGAGGGGTGGTATAAGAAAGCAGGTTGAGCAAGTCACCAGCAAACCAGTGCAGCAAACCAATGAGCCGCATTCCTCTGTGGCTGCTGCATCACCTCCTGCTGCCTGGTTCCTGCTTGAGTCCCTGCTCTGATTTCCCTTGATAATGAACTTTTACCTGGAAGTAAAAAACAAACAAATCCTCTCTTCCTCGGGTTGCTTTTGTTCATGATGTTTAATGAAGCAATTGAAAGCAAACAGGGACAGTGGTACATACCTGCAATTCCAGCACTCAGTGTGCTGAGGCAGGCAGATGGTAAGTGCAGTGTTAGCTTGAGATAGCTAGGAAGTTCTGGGTTAGCCTGTGTCACACAGCGAGGCCTAGTCTCAAACCAGCAAGCAAGAAAACAGAAGAGAGATAAAAGCTTAGAGGTTAGATGAATAATTACTACTAACTACCCAAGGGAAAGCATGAGGTAACCAGGAGGCAGGCTGGATCTTAGGTTATGGAAGTTCGTCGGTCATACTGTGATTCTGGCCTCACATAAGGTCTCGGGTTCTAGTTCTCTTCTGTGGCTCACTCAAATAAATACTGCTCTGCTAAAAATGGGACCCAGGACCTGGGGCTTTCTAGGCAAGCTCTCCACCTCTGAACCGTGCCCCCAGGACCCTGGGACTCATTTCTGATTGTATAAAAACACTCATATGCTTCCTCTTTGGATGTAGCCCTTGCTCTGCAGTATTCCTGTGTTCTTCACTAGTCACTCACAAAAGCCCGAGTAGGCACCTCACCTTTTAGATTTGGAAACTGAGGCTCAGACAGGTTTAATAACCTGCCCGCCTCTGACTCCTCACAACTCTGCCCAGCCACTCGCTGAGCAATCCGCTAGGCACCTGGACAACTTTCTCTCTGTCATCTGGAGATATCAAGAGCCTCTTGGTTTGCTCATCTGTGATTTGATGTGTCTTGAGTTTATGAAACTCTCTTGGTTCTACTCTTATGTTTCATGAATAATAAATTTTGCTTTCTGGACAAATCCGACTTAATTCAGTATAGTGAAGGTGTTTTTCTGTTAAAAGGAAGTGGGTCTTCAACATTCCTTCCTGTTGAGAACCTTGGCTAACTCTCCTCTCTGATGTCTTGGGGGACCTGCTTACCTGTGCCTCCCCTGAGGGTATGACTAGGTTTATTAATTTTATAATGATTATTATTAATTTATTGTTGTATGTGATGTTGCACATGAATTGATGCACACAAGTACCACAGCACACATGTAGACATCAGAGGACAACTTTCAAGTGTCTGATCTCGCCTTCCACTCTGGGATCTGAACCGAGCTGGGTTCATCCAGCTGCATGGCAGCCACCTTTACCCACTGAGCCATCTCACGAGCCCTGTTTTGTTCACTTAAAAAAAAAATCTGGCATGCAACTTGTTGTGAGGAAACTGATCATTGTTTAATTCTTTCCCACAGCAAGGAGATGAGGTTTCCTAAGTTCACTTGTTGCTTCCCAGAGGCTAGGGAGGGAGAAGGACCATCGCTGGGTGAGGAACACTGGCCAGGCAGAAGCGGGGGCATTCTGGTGTGTTAGTGGGTGGTGTGAGGACCATCTAGAACAGCATGCACTGATTTTGAAGAGCCCAAAGGAAGGGTTTCTGCTACAAAGAAATGGTGACCATAAGTAGATATGGGATTTAAGCCTGATTTGAAAATTGTATGATACCTTGTTACTATGTACAAATTTTATATTTTTGTACATCAGTTAAAAACATTTTAAAGCTTTTTAAAAGTGTGATTCCTCGAGATGGATACCAGCACAAAGGAATAGCAGTGCTCACCCAACTGGCTGGGATAGCAGTGTTCCCCAAACTGACTGAAATGGGTTTAGGAGCACAGCGTCAGGTTGATGTTACTCAGGATTAAAGAGTTTAGGCAGGTGCCAGAAAGCCTTTCCTTTAGAGACCAGAAGAAAGTAAAAGTTTTATGCTTTCACCGTATGGTCTCTGACTCATAGAGCAACTGCAGCTATAAGGAAGATATAAGTGAGTGAGGTTGGCTATGTGCTAATAAAACTTTATTTACAAAGAGCACCAAATAAACCGGATTTGAAATGAGGGTCATAGAATATCTACCCCAACCATTCTCCAAGGGATGCTAGAACAGACAGAGATCTCAGGTACGTCACCTGAAGCTATGTGACCTTTCTTAGATCATGCCTCAGTTTCTGTATCCACAATATGGTGAATCTACTGGCATCTGTATATCGGGTTGATGGTAGGATTAAGTGAGGTTACATTATCCAGCAATAGGCACAAGCCCAAGCATATAAGCACTCAGTAGATGGTGGATATTATTTTAAATGTTTCCTCTCTTCCTGGTCTTTTTATTTCCTGCCTTTCATTTTGTTAAATAAATTGACCTCGAATCCTTGCTTGTGGTGCTCTCATCCAATGCTCATTTGCATTCACCTGTCAATAGCTCCAGATTTCTTGAGCTTGAAAAATAATGTGCATGTTAGTGACTTCTAGCAATGTGTGAACGGAGAATCCCAGGCACATTACCCACAGGGCCTGGCACATAGCCCAACATGCTGTGCTGATGTAGCTAATGGGGGAGGAAGGAAGCGTGAAGAATTACAAGATGAAGAACGCGGGAAAGAATGAACTGATGCCTTGGAAATCTTGCAGAATTTCAATTAAATAGGAACTCTGATGGGGGAGATTTTAGCATTATGTGTGCATAAATAGCTCCGCTTTTCACATGTGGAATCAATTAACCACTTGGCTCTGTTAATTAGGGATTCCCTGAAGTGGAATCCATCGCTCATAAACTAGGAACACTAAAACCCGTCAAAGCACTTGCTTTCCAAACGATCTATTTATGTTAGAGCGGAACCAAGGAAGAGAAATCACACATGCAAAACAGCTGTCTGCTGGGGTAAAGCACCTTCTCCTTTCTACAGACTGAGGATACTCATGTCGACCAGTCGCTCCTGTGCTGAGTCAGTGCGCATCTCATAATGTGCTGCTGAGGCAAAGGAGGAGCTTCTGCACAGCCTCCAGCTTCTTGCCAGGCGCTTACTCAGGTAGAGAGAGCCAGACCCGACAGCTCTAGCACCGCCACTTGAGCCAGGCCAGTCTTCCATGTGGGAGATAGCCCTGTGCCGTGTGGGATAAACACCCACTTCTTCCCCTCCCCCATTAGAATGCCAAGAACAAACCCCACCTCAGCTGTACTGGTGGGTAATACCCCTGGGCCTTGCTTAATGTCCAATAGGAGGCAAACCCATCCCCAAATTGCAAACCACTGTTATAGATAAATGATTTAAGAGTCCTTGAGATGAGCAATAGCATATACCTATTTCTGATTTCTCAAGAGAGTCTTGTTTTCATATATTCTGTTCATTGGCCCAATAAGTATGCCTAAACCTGGATGGCCCTCTATCCTGATTTTTTAAAAATTTTAATTGTAAAATCTAGTGACCATGCCTATACAGTATCTGTCATAGTTAGCTCTTGAAATGTGAACACATATATTGTGTCATCACTCACTCTGTGTGAGCATGTGTGCGTGTACATGCACACACATGTGCATGTGTATGTGTTGTCACATGTGTCTGGGTGAACATAGAACCAGAAGAGGGTATTAAATCCCCCAGAGTTAGAGCTACAAGTGGTTGTAAGTTGCCTTATGTGGGTGCTGGGAAACAAACTTGGGTCCTCTTCAATAACAATAGGTTCTCTTAGCCATAGAGCCATCCTCTAGTCCCAGAACAATCTACTGTGGTTGATGGGATTTCCCCCATATCAGTAGTGAAAAGGTTAATCCTTTCTGGTGGAGTTGCATATTATACAACCATCGATTGTCTTCATAATGTGTCAGATGTGATGTGCACAGGGAGAGGCAGCTGTGTGAGCGAGTATTGTTCTTTCTGTCTACCCAGATGCCTCTCAGGGAGCTGTTCATAATGACTGAAGGGCATTCATTATCTTTAGGTGACATTTCACTGACTAATAAGAGTAGCACTCATGACTTGAAGCAGGTATCCAAAGTAGCCACTTGGTGAAATTGGTTTTGCCAACAATGAAAAATGTAATCAAGCTGTGTCCTCCTGACATGCTCGTAGGCCAGGTGCTGTCAAGAAGTATGACTGTTTCGTGTGTGAGAAAAAAGCTCAGCTGAAGAGAGGGGAGAGGTTACATTCACATCAGGTTTTGAAGATACTTACATTAGGATATGCACGCTGACTTCCACATCACTATCCATGAGACTGACAGAATGGACTAGTCTAATAAAATGCCACATTTTCAGTATTAGAGAAAGCAATTCAGAAACTACGATGCCCTGTTAAATGTTGTAGAATAGTCACGGTGGTATTTTCATGCTATTATACAGTTATGGAATAATTTTGACAAATTATTTATGGGCCTATTCTTATATTTATCATTCATTGAAGAGACAGGATTTTGCACTGAGCATGAGGGCTTGGAGATTTTGTTATGGCCCATAGTCTTTTTAAATCTGAGCATTTATAAAATATGGTTATTTTTGAGCTTGCTATATTTTCTCCATGTCTATGGAGTGTGTGTATATATATAATACACACACACATATATGTATTTATATAAATACAGGTGTATATGGAGTGACCTGATGCTGTCACCATCCCTGTTTGACTGGGAGGAACTGTGAACAATAGATGACAAAGCAATCCCTTATTTATCAGCTCTCTGTCCTTGTGAAGCCACTGCTGGGCAGTGGAATAAACCCTGCTGCCGTGTTCACAGCAATATTTTCAAGATTCCTCTTTCCATGTGTACAGGGTATCTGTGGTGATTTTGTTTATAAAACACTATGTTGAAAACTGTGCCTGGGCTACATAGTGAGACCTTGTTTCACACAGCAAGACAGAATTGTCACTTTGGAGCTGGTGCCACAGATGTATGGCAGAGTGCTTGCCTTGCATTTATGAAGTGTGTGGTTCATAAACCACATATTAAAAAAAACTTTACTTTCATTCCTGAATATCATAAAATGAACCGACCTCCTCCAGATTTCCCATGTTCTCCAGCATTAAGGCATCAGTCTTATTGCACAGCTGAGAAAGGCAGCTTGGACCAGCAAGGTCTCAACAAAGGCACTGGCTAAAGTTTCTATACAGGCGGATAAATGCAGAATTGATGCAGAAAGGTCCCACAGAAAGAATCAGCAGCACTATGTAGGATTCAGAATCTTGCCCAACCCAGACTCCAAAATATTAACAACACAGAATTACCTGCCAGTTCTTAACCATTGGATTTGCAGCGGCCGTGGTATCTGCACCACTACTTCTTGGCAGGGTCCTAGCTTGGCAAAGTAAAGACAACGTTATCCCACCTGCACTCCTGTACCTCTTTCCAGTCCCAACTACACCACAGCTGGAACTCTGGTTTCCTTTTGAGTTCATGGTGCAGCGGCTGCATATCCTTGGCATATCTGAGCTGACGTTGTCATGAGAATACCACATAGCAAAGTATAATTACCAATTTTATGGACAACTTTTACCTTAAGGAGCCATCTGTTAAGAGGTGCCTTTGACAGAAAGCTGTAGGTAGCAGCCACTGGCAATTATTTTTGTAACAGCCCTCTGATGCTGTTTATTTCTCGCTGTTTACCCTAGTTGGCTAGCCTCGGAACAGTTGACTCAGTCTGGCACCAAGACGACCTCACCCTGTGCAGTGCCAGAATGCTGCAGCTCTGAAGACAGCTGGCATGCCAGCCTCCCATCCCTCAGAGTGCCCTAAACAAAGAGTTCCTCTATAGTTCTTAATAAAATGGTCTACAATTTACACCAAATATAATAGAGAAAAAGGGCCCCAAGAAACAGTTCTTCTAAAATCCCTATTTCGTCTTATCTTCAAAAAAATCTGAAAATTGGTTTCTATAAATCTGTCTGACTAGTGGATTCTTAGTCTCTCTCTCCCACTCCATCCCCCCCTAAAAGTGTGTTGAACTGAATTCATAAAAGGCAGGTCTAGGTCTGTTGGACAAACCAATTTTTGCTAAAGTATTTAATATAGAGTGTCTCCTCCAACCATTTCCTGCCATATTGTGCCTTACAGTTATCTTCTGCCTCTTGGAGAGCCTCTACCCAGTGGGTGTAGCTTAGGGCTGTGGGTCGAACGACCCAGCTTCTGGTTCTGGTCAAGGTCTTATCTGTGACATACACAGAGGACTTGTCAAACTGATACGTTCTAACTGTGCAGGCACCTCCATTTGTCAAGAGCAAATCTTTAGTCTGGCTTGCCCTCCTGAGTTGACGCTTTCTCAAATCAGCAGAATTCTTTTGTAAATTCCCTAACTTTTTATAACTCTCAGAAAGGATGATCATATTTGCATTTGAGCCAGTATAAATGGCCAAATTATTTTTTCCTTTTTTTTTTGAGTAGTAGCAGGAAGTAGATCAAGCAATTAGCTTCCAATGTTTCCTGAAAGATTGTTCAGCAAATATCAAAGGCAGAGAGATTTGTGAAAACACTGGCTTCCTGGCACCCAGTTTTCTTCTACCTAGTATCTCTACTCCCGCTCTCAAGCCACTTCCACTTAAATAAATTCCTCAGGTATCATTGGCATTTGCTTGCCTTGCTACATAGTGTGAACGTGCTTGAATTCCTCTTGGCCTTTCTGGTTGATTTACTATAAGATTAAAACAGAAATTATTTCGTGTTCCCAAAACAAAAATGAATTGTACATATGTCTTATTAGAGGAGCCAATTTGCTCCACTGTTGTCATTTGTCTATAAATATTGTATTCCCAGTCTTCATTAGAGTGTCATTTTCATGTAAATTAAATGCTAAAAGATAAAAAATAGACTTAGCATCCAACTGAAGCTTGGATTTATTTCTTAAATCCACCAGACCATTTTAGTGCATTTTAAACTTTCTGCTTAAATTATTCCTACAACTTTATTTTATAGCTTAAAGAAACTCTCTGATTATAGTTATAGGAATGTCAATGCAAGATTTATTACACTTAATACCTGAATTTATGTGAATTTTATTATGAGTTTATAATAATTGTTAGACTCTTAACCTTGGCTAGAGGCAGGCTTTTGTACTCTACATCTCTATTGGTAACACCTATTATTCCCATTTTAAACTGAACGAATTAGCCCTAACTCATAGATCTCATGTCTGGTCACTCCAGGACCGGGTTTGCCAGTTTCTATTGATATTAGTTAGGCATGTGTGAGCCATCTCCAAGCAGTTATGAAGCCCCTAGATTCTCGCATAAGCGCAGGAAGAACCCAGTGGGTCCTCAATCCAAGTTCATGATAGGTATCCTTAGTTGCTGTATGAACACTTCTGAACAAACAACCCAATGGACAAAGCAGCTGTGAGATGGGTAACTGGTCTACCAGAGTAAGGAAGCAGAGAGAGTTAGAACATGAGAGCCATCTCTGACGGGTCTAGGCAAAAATATTGAGTCTGGGGGAAGTTAGAGGAAAACTGGCTTTAAAATAAAGCAAGAAACTTCTCTCTGAGCAGCTAGACAATGGTCATTGGTGAGAGAGAAAAATGAGTAAGACCAAAAATCATTCACTTCAGGTCCCCAGTTCACTTAACACGCCTGTAAGCCTTTCATTCGTGTGAAACACTCTCCCATTCTCCCCCATGCTGGTATCATCTCCATTTTATAAATGTGATAAAGCCCAGAGAAGTTACTCGACTGGAGTCACACACTGTGCCAATTAAGAGACCCTTCTAGGCTCAAAGTATGAATTTAGAACTACTCCGATACCCATGTTAATTAAAGCCACAGGAGTGAATGAGGTAGCTGAAGGAGAGTAGCCCCCGGGAGATTCAAGGATTTAAACCAAGTCCGTAGAGCAGGAGAAATGCTGTACATGGTCAGAGGGCTGTGTGTGCTTGTGGGCATGTGCATACACATATGTGTGCATAAGTTCCTTCTGATAGACCAGCATCCATTAAATGAATATTCAAGTGTTGGAACGAAAGTCTTGAACGAATTTGGATTTATTACAGGCTGAGGAACAGCTTATAAAAGTTTCTGAAGTTCTGCCAGAGAGAAAGAAAGATTTGAACATGCCAACACTCCATATATACTAAAGCAACTTACTTCCTTACATGAGGATCAAGTCCAGCTATAGGAAAGCGAAATAAGTAGGGATACTATAAGTTAGATGGGTATTTATCTCTGACATAAAAGAGGTGCAGAGGTAGCCATTCAAATTTGCTAGATAATGGCCCATGGGATGCTACCCGGTCACTTCCTTCGTAGCTGTGAAACTATGCCTGCCCTCCCCATGGCTGCCGTGTGCCAGCCATTGTGCCAGCCATTGTGCCCCTGCTCTAGGATCCCTCAGACGGGGAAACTGAAGTGTCTTGTCTCTTCCCCTGAATTAGACTTAGCTGTAGTCATTCAAAACCCTTTGGTGCACATCTCATTGATCGAAGGTTGATGACAGGCCACACCTACAGTTAGAGGAGGACAGCAAACTGTCTTTGAATGAGCCAAAATTAATTTGTGTTCACTAAAAAAGAAAAGGAAAAAGGGATTTGGCGAGCTGTTGCCAAGTGTTTCGTTGGTAAAGAGAACGTGGTGTGCTGAGAAAAATGGGTCTGGAGGTCTCAAAAAAAATTACCATACGATCCAAAGTATTTTGGCAAGTCAAAAAGTCTTACTTCTGCGGAAGGTGTGTGGACCCACAGGAATCCAGCAAGCTAGAACACCCAGTGCGAGTCCCCACTTTCTTTATTTCTAACTATAAACAGTACCTACTTTGGTTCACTCTGAGTGGTCTGAGTTTGGCCTCACATTCCTACATGATTGGCTGATTTAAAATGACATGGTTGATAAGGAGAATACTTATCACCAGAATACTTGCACCAAGGGCAACCTTGCGCATAGAGTTTGCTTTCAGTAAGTGCTGACCCTGGAGGAATTTGAATTTCTGCCAAGTGGCTTCTTGACAATTTTTTTAAATGGAGTCCTGTCTTATCTGATGGTTCCTTTTGTATTTTCCAAATATATTCACACCACAAATTTTGTTGATTTATACTGAAGAGGCTGCATAACTACCCGAGTGCTTAACAATGACAAAGCACTACTCAGATAGTTGGTGTCAGCTTTCTGTTGACACTTTTGCATACTATAAGCATTTAAGCACATTACCAATGAGGATGTCTTGACAGACATCAATAAAGCTCACCCAGCAGTTGGGTCAAAGGTAGGGACTGTGGGTTGGTGAGAATGCTATAGCACAGATCTTGCATTTCAGAGACAGAGCTGGACTCTTCATCGTAATTTCCCAGTAACAGGCATGGCTATTTGATGAACTCCATAGAACAGCTTCCCATAGAGAGATCACCTGTTCTCTTCTGAGCTCTGTACCCTATAAAGACTCTTTTTGGGTAGATAAAGTAGAAGCCTCATCAGGAGAGATAGCTGTGTGCGTCATTAGCCCACCTGGCCCTCACTGTCTTGACTGACTAGGAGAATAACAAGGATGTGAGGCAAAGTCAGACTCTATTCTTCATGGAGGCTGTGGTGGAGGGAAGGACACTGCCATTCAGATAGTAGCTCAGGAACCCCTGGGGTGGGTGCAGTCACAGTGAGGAATTTCAGTCCTGGAGTTTGAATGTTGCTTGGACATTCCCAGTCATGAGTCACACTCAATAAGTTTTCTTTGTGTGTGTGTGCAGATATAAGTCTTGGGCAGTCAGAAATGCCTGCAGATATTGGTGGTGTTTTAGAATTTGGACCTTGTGTTTAGAAACAGTTGAGGGCATTGGTTTGAATAATACCCTTAAAGATCATCCAATCTCACAAGCCAAGGGATCATGTCTTTTCAGCATGCCGATGCTGGGTGGTTCCTGTCTTTCAGCGTGTAGATGTTGGTACGTGGTTCCTGTCTTTCAGCATGTAGATTCTCAGTTTTGATCCTCTGAAGATGAGAGATTGTTGGCTTTTTTTTTTCGTGGTTTCATTTTAGGACTTGAAAGAATAAGAATTTCCTCTCTTTCCTCAATTGTTAATAGTCCTATAATAAATGCTTAATACATTTTGTCAAGCCAGTGCATTATAATCTCTAGTTCCACAGTCCCCATAAGTACCAAAATATTTGCATACTCAAGTTCCTTATGTGAAAGGGCATAGTATTTTCAAAGAGCCTACACAAGGCTCTTACATGATATAAAGCATCTCTATGTAGCTTATTATATGCAATATGATGTCATTGCTGTGTAAATGGTAATTATATTGAATTACTTATGGAATAATTGCAAGGAAAAGTGTGTTCGTGTTCAGTAAAGGCCCAAGTCCTTTCGAATACTTTCAAAGTTAGATGACTCTGTATGTAAGGCACCTGTAGATACAGAAGGACAACTCTACTTCCCTCAAGATCCAGAAGGGACAGCTATAAGGGCAAGAGTTGGGACATTCAATCTGTTCTTTGCAATTCCATGCTTTCTTTCCTAGACCCAGTGTCTCATCCTTCAGTGCTCAGGAATATTGGAAAGAAGAGATAGAAATATGGCCCAGTGATACAGCACTTGCTTAGCACACATACAACCCTGAATTCCACCCGAGCACCACTGAGATAAATTAACTAGTCAATAGTAAGTTTTGGAAGAAGTGAGGACTACATGTTCAATTGGATCTAATTTAAGTCACGACAATTCTCACTATACAACCTAGAGGAAAACCGCAAAGATGCCATATCAATTAAAATACCATATTGCCAGGAAATAGGAAAAGGTGGCTGACAGATTGCAAGCCCAAGTTCTAGCAAAATTCCCCTTGAGCAACTTTATGGAGGAGTCCCAGGTGGGACTGTGCAGTTCAGTTAGCAGCGATTCTCCGCAGAATGGAAGGGGTTCCATTTCATAGTCATTAACTGTAGTGAAAGGAACCGCAGGCCTGCTTTTCATCCCACCTGGCTCCCGCACAGCTAGCTTATACCCCAAAATA
>LOEQ01000557.1:398670-418846 GCA_001685075.1 Bramus lutescens | reverse complement strand
TGGAAGAGCAGTCAGTGCTCTTAACCTCTGAGCCATCTCTCCAGCCCTATGTTTCTGTCTTCTTGACAAGACTTTAGATCAGATTCGTCTAGGAATTTATTCATTACTTCTATATTTTCCAGGTTTAAAGCATATAACCTTTGAAAGCATTTGCTAATCAACTTTTAGTTTTCACTGGAATCTATTAAGACAACCTTCTTTATTTCTGATTTTATTAATTTGGGTCTTTGTTTTGAGTTTAGATATGAATTTATCAATCCTGTTTATTTTTTTCAAAGAACCACCTCGCCATTTGAGTCTCCATATTGTTATTTTGGTTTCCATTTCATTGATATCTGCCCTAGTAATTATTACCTCTTCATAACTTGTTAGGTTTGGCTCATTCTTGTTTTCCCATGACTTTAACACACAACATTGTGTTATGTAAGGTGCCTCTGCCCTTTCAATGTAAGCACGCATAACTGTTAACTTTCTTCTCAGAACCATCTTAGATGGATCTCAAAGATTCTGACAAGTTGTGTTCTCATTTGCTTCTGATTCAATGAATTTTTAATTTTTTCCCATAATTTCTTAACTGACTCACTGGTTGTTCAAGTGCGTCTCACTCAGTCTTCAATATTTGTGCAGTTTCTGTGTTGCTGTTTATGTCTCTTTTGTAGTTGTTTCGACTTTCTTAGTGGCCTCTAACAGTGGTCTCAACCTTCCTAATGCTGCCATCTTTTGATACAGTTCCTCATGTTGTGATGGCCCCCAACCATAAAATTATTTTTGTTGTTGTTTTATAACTGTAATTTTGCTACTGTTGTGAATCACAATGTAAACATCTGATATGCAGGATATCTGAAAAGTGACCTCTGAGAAAGGGCTGTCTGACTCCCAAGGCAGTAGCAACCCACTGGTTGAGAACCACTGGCCTGGAATATGGTCAGTTTTAGGGAAGGTGCCATCCATGGCTGCTAAGAAGAAAGTGTATTTTGTTTCTGTTGGGTAGAATAGTTAGTATACATCTGTTAAGTCCACTTGATCTATGGTATAGTTTAGCTGAGGTTTCTTTGTTGATTTTTAGTTTAGATAACCATCTAGAGATGAGTGTCAGGCACTGAAATAAACCATTCTTTTTAAAGGATCTATCTGACCCTTTGTGTTCACTGCTTAGTGCTGCTTTATAAATTGGAAGCCCCAATGCTATCGTCACAATTGTTGTGACTTCTTTTAAAAATTGCATATTACACACACGCACACTCGTGCGTATGCACGCGCACTAATGATGAGCTATAGTGGGCTGTACTATGTACAGCAAGAACTTCCAGGATATTTTCTTATTTCTATCTCCATCTTGCTGCAGAAGTGCTAAATTACAGAACATCTGTAATCCCATCATTCCCATGGTGAGATAGGAACATCTGTAATCCCAGCATTCCCGTGGTGAGATAGGAACATCTGTAATTCCAGCATTCCCATGGTGAGATAGGAACATCTGTATTCCCAGCATTCCCATGGTGAGATAGGAACATCTGTAATTCCAGCATTCCCATGGTGAGATAGGAACATCTGTATTCCCAGAGACAGGAGGTGGAGTCATGATAATTGACGGGAAGTTCTTCATGGGCCTTTTTGCTTGACATATGCAGCACAGAAACAAAAGAAACTCTGCCTCAGAAGCAAGGTGGAAGGAAAGAACTGACTTCTGAAAGTCATCCTCCAACCCCCACACTCACGTCTCCTCTCCATACACACCATGGGAATGCTGGAATTACAGATGTTCACTCTTGTTCCTTGTGTTATGGGGATTCTGAGGCTGAACTCAGGTCACTTGGTTGCATAGCAAAGACTTTTATCTGGTGAGCCATCTTCCTGGCCCTTTTATATCATACGTGTGTGTGCATATACGTATATGTGTGTGTGCAGTTGCATGAGGCTACGTGTGTATAAGCCAGAAATTTACATTGCATGTCTTCTTCACCCACTCTCCACTCTATTTTTTTGATGCAGGGCCTTTCATTGGATTTGTAGTGCATCAGTTTGGCTAGGCTGGCTGGACAGTGAGCAGCAGGGATCTGTTTGTCTTGTCCTTCCCCACTTCCCAGTGCTGGGGTTACAGATATGCATGGCTGTGCTCAGCTTTTTATATGCGTGCTGGGGATGTGTTCTCAGGTCCTCACGCTTGTATGGCAGCCACTTCTCTTCCCTAACTCCTTTCATATCTTCCCCACCTCTCTAGCCACCCAACTTCATGTTTCTTTCTCTATTTCTAAAAAGCAGATAAACACTAAAACAAACAAATAAAAAGCAAGGAAAAATGCAGCCCCCCAACCTAACTCAAAACAAACTAAAAAGAAAACAAAAGTAAAGAACAAATAAGACAAAACATACTAAAAACAAAACAAAACCCACAGCATCCTTTTTTGTGATGACCAGCTTCTTACGGGCATGGAGCCCATCCTAAGGTGTGATTGATAAACCTAGTGATGTTCCATTGGAGAAAACTGATTTTCTCTTATCAGCAGGTATCAGTGGAAGATAGTCTCTTGGTTTGGGGTGGGACTGTGTCTCCTTCCCCTTCTCATTGCTGAAACTTTTTGTAGGGCCCTGTGCAGGTTTTGTGTGAGCTGACACAATCTCTGTGAGTTCTTATGTGTATCTGTTTCATTATGTCTGGAAACCATAGTTTCTTTGGATTTATCCCCAGTTGCTGGCCCTTACAATCTTTCTACCTCTTCTTCCACAGAGAACTCCGAGCCTTGATGGGAGGGGTTTGATGAAAACATCCCAATTAGGGCTGAGTGTTTCGAAGTCTCCCACTCTCTGCTCCTCATCCAGCTGTCAATCTCTTTGTTAATTACCATCGACTGTAAGAAGATGCCCCTCTGATGTGAGCTGAGCAAGACACTGATCTATGGGTACAGGAGAATGTCATCAGGGTCATTTTGTCGCTCTGTTCCTTAGCAGAATAATAGTACTAAGTTTTCCCCTGGGCACATGACCTATCTCATCTCCGGTTCTTGGCCACTTTAGCAAGTGTCAGGTATCGGCTCAATCTCATGGAGAGAGCCTTAAATCCAACCCAAAAGTGGTCCCATAACATTCCCGCCACTATTGCACTGGTACATCTTGCAGGCAGGTCATGGTAGGTCATAGGGTTTGTATCTGGGTACTGGGTGATATTGATGATTACTGTTCTCTTCCTGAGGTGTGCAGAGTAACTTTCAGAACCATGAATGCTAGTCAGCAGAAGTAAAGATCCCAATTGGGCACCAGCTTGACATCTTTGCGTTCAATGACATAAATAAATGGTGTCTTAAGCAATAGGGCCTTACCATCAAGTTATGGAGAGTAACCAATAAATAGCCTTGACAATAGCCTGTGATGATTGGGGTAGGCTCTATGTCACTCTTTTGACCAATCACTCAACAAGGTATGATTCATTCCTGGCACTTGAGGTTTTACTCCGTGACATAAAGAAAGTGTCTATGTAGGACATATTATTGTTCATTACATGACAACTCCATTTAAATTCCTTTCATATATGTATATTTTTTTAGGAAGCTTGTACAAAGGGTCTTCAGTGTTAGTTGTACCGCATACTTCCTCCTTCACTGTGCCCTCCCATCTTCCAGCCATTTAACCATCCTATTCTAGTTTCCCCTTATCTGTTTATAACACTATACTCTAGTCCCCCTTCCTTGAAAGGTCCCTCCCTTTATTATATACCTAATCTATATGATTATCTGGATGGAAACATACATATCTAAATCCTAAAAGCTGACATCCATACACAAGAGAAAACACGTAATAAGGGTTTTGTTGAGCCTGAGTTTTCTCACTCAGGCTGTCTTTTTTCTGGCTCTATCCATTTATTTGCAAATTTCTTTATATATATACATACTATATACATACATATACTTTATATATACTATACACACACACACATATATATACTTTATATATACTATATACATACACACACTGAAAGAGACTTGCTAATTAAAATAAAAATACACTGGACTATCTATTTAAGGGTTGGAAAATTGCAATATCACAAAAATAATGATAAATATCATTATTGGTGAGCTATAAGTGATAAAACCACTTTTCCTAACAGATGAAAATGATTCCATTGAATCCACATGACACGCTTTCATTAGCCATCATCAGTTGATGGACCTCTGGGCTGTTTCCAAGTTCTGACTATTTTGAATAGACAACAGTGAATGTGGATGAGCCAGTATCTCTGCAGTAAGATGCAGTCTTTGGTATATGCCCAAGAGTGGTGTAGCTGAATTTTGTGGCAGATCAGTTTGCAGCTTTTCAAGGAACCTCCATGCTTATTTCTGTCGTGTCTGCACGAGTTTGCACTCCCACTAGTAAGGAATAAGTGTCCCCTTTCCCCATCCTCACCAGCATGTGCTGTTACTTGCTTTATTATCTTGGCCATTCTGACTAGCATAAAATGAATTTCAAAGAAGTTTTAATTTGCATTTCTCTGATGATTAAGAATGTTGAACATGTCTTTGTTTCTTAGATGTTTGTGTTTCATTCTCTGCTTAATTTGTACCCTATTTTCCCCAGTACATCCTAACCACAGTTATCCCTCCCTCCACTCCCACTCCTCCTCCGTTTCCCTTCAGAAAAGAGCAGGCCTCCCAGGAATAATGAAATTACCGGGCGCAAGAGAGAATGGATTACGAAACACACAGCGAAACCCACTTTAAGAGTTTATTAAGAGAGAGAAAGACATGTGCGCAGGCCTGAGGAAGTTGATTCAGGGAGGTGGGGGGGGGATGAAAGAGTCCTGGCACCAGTTTTCTTTTTAAAATTTAATCTATTCATCTGTCTATCTATCTATCATCTATCTATCTATCTATCTATCTATCTATCTANATCTATCATCTATCTATCTATTCATTTGAGAGAGGGTTTCTCTCTCTCAGGCTGTCCTGGGCTGAGCTCAAACTCACAGAGGTTCACCTGCCTCTGCCTCTCGAGGGCTGGGATTAAAGGTGTGCGCCACCACCAACCAGCTCAGTTTCTTTCTTCAATGTCTTAAAAATTTTATTATACAAGTCTTTTACGTGTATGATTAGAGGGGTTTTGTTTGTTTGTTTGTCTGTTTGTTTTAGGCTGTTGTGAAGGGTGTTGTTTTCCTCATTTCCTCCTCAGTCCTTTTGTCCTTTGTGTATAGGAGGGCTACAGATTTCTGTGTGTCAATTTTGTGCACTGTTACTATGTGAAAGTGTTTATCAGTTGTAGAAGTTTCCTGTTGGAGTTTTTAGGGTGTTTACGTATACCGTCATAGCATCTACAAATAAAGACATCTTGACTCTTCTCTATTTGTATCTTCTTTGATCTCCTTCAGTCTTATTGCTCTAAGATTTCAATTACTGTGTTGAACAGGTATGGAGAGAGCAGACACTCTTGTCCTGCTCCTTATTTTAGTGAAAATACTGTGAGTTTCTTCCACTTAGGGTGATGTTAGGTGTGGATGTACTGTAAACTGCCTTTGCCATGTTTAAGTATGTCCTTTGTGTCTCTCCAGAAATTTTCTCATAAATGGATGTTGGATTTTGTCCAATGCCTTCTCTGCATCTAGTGAGATGACCATATTATTTTTGGCTTTCAGGTTTTTTAATGTAGTGGATTACATTTATTGATTTATGTATGTTGAGTCATCCTTGCATCTCTGATATTAAGCCAACTTGTTCATGGTGGATTTTTTATATGTTCTTGAATTTGATTTGCAAGTATTTTAATGAGATTTTTTCAAAATCTGTGTTCATAAGGGATATTATATTAGTCTGTAATTTTCTTTTATTGTTTACTCATTGTGATGATTTGGTCATGGAGTAATCATGGCTTTGTAAAATGAAGTAGAAAATGTTCCTTTAGTTTCTATTTTGCAGAGTAATTTGAGAAGTGAGTATTGGTGTTAGCTCTACTTTGAAGAACTGGTATAATTCTGATCTAAGTCCACATGGCCCTGATTGGGATATTTTTAATTACTGTTTTTATTTCACTAGGACTATGGGCCTGTTTAAATAGTGTATTTCAACTTGAATTAACTTTGCTATGTAGTATATATCAAGAAATTTCACCTATTATTTTAAGCTTTCCTTTTGGGTGGGATACAGACTTTTAAAACACATCCTGTAGTTTTCTGAATTTCCCCAGTATTGGTTGTGATTTCCTTCTTTCCATCCTTAGTTTTATTAATTTGGATCACCTCTCTGTGTGTCTTTTGCTTACCTTGGCTAAAGGTTGTCAATTTTGTTAATTTTTCTCAAAGAAGCAACTTTTCATTTTATTGATCCTTTGTGTTATTTGTTTGTTTGTATTTTATTGATCTCAGCCCTTAGTTTGATCATTTTTTCTCCTCTACTATTTTGGGGTATTATTTCTTATTGATTTTCCACAGCTTTCAAGTGTGTCATTAAGTTATTAGTGTGGGATTTCTCCAGGCTTTTTGCTTCTGTTTTTAAATGTAGATAGGCATTTAGTGCTGTAAACTTTCCTCTTGGCACTGACTTCACTGTGTCCCAAATGTTTGGGTCATCCTGTGTTTCATTTTTATTCATTCTAAAAAGCTTTCAATTTCCTTCTTGATTTCTGTCTTGCCCAGTTTTCATTCAGCTTCTATGAGTGTATATATTTTCTGCAATTTCTATTGTTAATATCTAGCTTTAATTCAATGTGGTCAGATAGAACACAGGACTTTACGTCAACTTTTAAATGTATTTGTTGAAACTTGGTTTGTGTACTAATATGTGGTCAGTTTTGGAGACACTTCCACGGGGTGCTGAGGTAGATGTTAGGTCCTCCCCCCCCAATATTTAACTCCAGCATTTTCTGTTTTGATTTTCTGGATGTCTTAGTTTTGTTCTATTGCTATGGAGAGACACCATGGCCAAGGCAACTACTGTAAGAGAAAGTATTCAATTGGGGGCTTGCTATAGTTTCAGAAGTTTAGTCCATTATCATCATGGTGGGGAGCATGGAAGCATCCAGACAACCTGGAACAGTAGCTGAGAGCTATGTCCATATCAGTAGGCAGAGATTAGTGGCTTGGAGTTTGGCATGGGTTTTTGAAACCTCAAAGCCCACCCAAAGTGACACAATCTCAACAAGGCCACACCTTGAAATCCTTCTAGTCTTTTCAAATAGTGAAACTCCCTAGTGACTAAGTTTTCAAATATTTGAGCCTAAAGGGGGCATTTTTACTGAAGTCAACACACTAGATAACCCGTCTTTTGGTCAGAGTTGGATATTGAAGTCATCCACTATCCCTGTGTGATGCCTAATATGTAATTTTAGCTGTAGTAGTGGTTTTTTTATGAATTTGGATGCTCTTGTGATTGGTGCATAAATATCTACAATTGAACTATATTTTTAGATTTTTCCTTTAACAAGTATGTAGTGCCCTTCCCCATCTCTTCTGATTAATTTGGTGTTAAGTCTTTCTCATATATGAAAATAGCTATGTATGCTTGCTTCTTGGTTCACTTTACCTGGAATACCCTTTTCTGTCTTTCTATCATAAGATGATTATCTCTCCTTAGTGGTAAGGTGCCATTATTGAATACAGCAGAAAGATGGATCCTGTTTTCTAATATAAACTGTTAATCTATGTATTTTTATTGGGGAATTGAGACCATTGATATTGAGAGTTTTTAATGAGCAACATTTGTTAATTCCATTATTTTTTGTTGTGATTTGCCCCTCCCTTTTTGACTGTTTTGAGGTTATTTAGTACTTTTGTCATCTTTGGTGTAATAAAACTTCTCTTCAGACTGAAGTATCCTTCTAATGTCTTCTGTAAAGCTGGATTGATGGACATAAATTGCTTAAACTTATTTTTATTGTGAATTTTTTCTTTCTTTGTGATTGTGATTGGTAGTTTTGCTGGGTATAGTAGTCTGGGCTGGGAACTGGTGTCTCTCAGAGCTTGAGGAACAAATGTGCAGGCCCTTCTGGCTTTCAGAGTCTCCACTGAAAACTCAGGTGTTATTGTAATACATGGATGGTCTTTTTCTCTTGCAGTTTTGTTTATTTGTTTGGTTTTTTTTTTCAAGACAGGTTTTCTCTGTGTAGCACTGGCTAATGGCTCTAACTTCCCTGAAATGTCCTTTGTAGAGCAGGACAAGTTTGAACTCATAGAGATCCACCTGTCTGCGCCCCACAAGTGCTGGGATTAAAGGCATGTGATATTATGCCCATTTTTTTCTTGCAGCTTATATATATATATATACATATAAAATACTGTCGTATAGTGTGCTGCCTGCATATATAGTGTTCTGCCTACAGGCCAGAAAAGGGCACCAGATCTTGTTACAGATGGTTGTGAGTCACCATGTGGTTGCTGGGAATTGAATTCAGCACCTCTGGAAGAGCAGCCAGTGCTATTAATTGCTGAGCTATTTCTCCAGCCCCTTTTTGCAGTTTTTAATATTCTTTCTGTGTGCTGTAAATTTTATGGTTTCATTACTATATGTCTTGGGGACTTTCCTTTCTGGTCCTATCATGTCTGGATGCCTCTTGTGCTTTGATAAGCACCTTTTCCTTTAGACTGAGCAAATTTGCTTCTATGACTTTCTTAAAAAATACTTTCTATGCCTTTGACCTGCTTTTCTTCCCTCTTCCCTATACTTGTTATTCATAGGTTGGTCTTTTTATATTGCCCCATATTTCTGGGTGTTTTGTGCCTGAATTTTATTTTGGATTTAACTTTTTTTTTGACTGAATTATCTATTTATTCTAACTTGTCTTCAGTACCTGAAATTCTCTCTTTCATGTCTTTTTAATCTGTTAATAAGGCTTACTGCCAAGGTTTTAGTTTAACACTCTGAGTTTTTTATTTCCAGTTTTATTTCAGTTTGGGCTTTCTTTAGTGATTCCTTCTTTTTTTTGTTAAATTATACTTTTATGTCTTGAATTGTTTTCGTCATTTCACCCAACTTTTTGCGTTTTTATTAAAGCTTTTATTCACATCTCTTTAAGTGTTTGAACATATTTATAATTTATGTTTTCAAGTCATTGTCTTATACTTTACTCTCTGGGCCTAATATAATAGGGTTTCTGACTTCTGCCTTGGTTGTTCATGTTTATGTTTTTCTTGCGTGTGTGTGCTGGGATCTAGGCACCTGGAGTGATGATGTTTGAGTTGTTTCTTCATGTCGCTATCTGGTTGTACCTTTGTTGCATAAGTATTTTGCTTTTTGTTTTTTATTGCCCAATTTGAGTCCTAGCCATGTATGGTGGCTGTGTCATTCCCGATCCCAGCCAGGCAGGTGTGATGGGTGTAGGGTCCTTGGTAGAGAGAGTTCTGAGGGTAGGGGAGAGTGAAAATCAAATGGAGATGGGGTAAAGGGATGGATGGAAGGGGCACTGGGGAAGAACTAGAAGGACCATGTCTCTGCACAAAGGATCAGCACTGAAGGGATGGAGGGGGGCCGGTAAGAAGGGTTCAGTCAGCACGACCCAGGGTAAATGTGAAGAACTAGATGACTGGAATATTTATTGCTTGTCTTTTTCTTTCTCCCTATTAATATCAGAGTTTTGCTAGTTTTCTGTGTTGTGCATGATAGATTCCTTCCCATTTCTTCTGTGTTCAGTTATTCTTTTCATGAAATTTATTCCTTCCTAGTCCCTTTTGATTGAGACTGTCTTTCATATCTGTGTATAACATTCTGGGCTTTTGTTTTGTGCCTGCCTTGAAAAATACTTTTCTCTACACCAATTTGAAAAGATAGTTCTCCTGGGCCTTTCTGGATATAGAAATCTTGGTTAGCAGTTATTTACTTTCAGGGGTTGAAAACCTATATCATTCTGTTCCTCCTGGCTTTGGGGGTCTCTGGTGGTAGTTGGATGTGTTTGTGGGTGACTTGGGCTCTTTGCCTTATACCTGTTAATATTTTTTTTAAATCTACTCTTTGACTTGTGACTATGACATACTATCTGGAGAGCAACTTGTGGTTATGCCACTTTGCAATTCTTCATCTCTTAATTTAAAAAAAAACAACATATTTTCTTTGTTTATTTTATAAGTTTGCAAATTACAAAAATCTGGCAACATTTTGAACATGTAAAAAAGTCAAATCTTAATCAATACTGAAGGTAGTTTTAAGACAATAGAAATATTGAGTGTATAGTTAAGATTCTGTGAACTAGCAGATGAGGAGTGTTTGGCTTCTGAACATGTGTATGGCTTCTACCATACACATAAAACACACATTAAGAAAACATAATTTATCTTCACAAAAATCACAGCTTGGCAATACATACTTTTGAGGAACCATGTTATGTTGCTTTTTCATGTTTATTGTGCTTTAATTTATGTGTGTGTTTGTCTGGACATCTCGTTTTATTTGAGGAACTTCTGAGTGAGCGGCTTTTTTGGAAACTTTTTTTTCATACAATGTATTCTGGTTGTGGTTTCCCTCTCCCTTCTCCTCTCAGTTCCTCTCCAGTTCCCCTCCTACCCAGACCCACATCCTTTCTGTCTCTCCTTAGAAAACAGGCATCTAAGAAGTTATAATAGATGTAAAATAAGATAAATAAACAACAAACAAGTTGGAATATGACAAAACAACCAAATGAGAAAAGGGGCCAAAGAAAAAGTTCAACCCTCCCAAATATAAACCTTTGCACACTTAGAATTCCATATAAAACCAAAACCAGAAGCCATAATATGTAAGCAAAGAATGTGTAAGATAGAAAACGAACAAACAAAAAAAAGCCAGCCTGACTTAATGTTATGAGACAAATAACCTCCAAAATGCCTTTGTGATGTAGGTGGGTCTATTTTCTATGTGTTGCTTTCATTGGTTTATTAATNATACAGTTTCCGTGTAATTATTTCGGGTGTAAAGTTGGCGGGAAGCAGCCCGCTTGCCCTATCACTACACCTTTGCGATCATTTAATGTTGGCCGTTTATTGGGGGGCATGAGGCCTGCCATTAAGAGTAGTTTGTTTCCCCAGTGAGAGTCACTTGGAGAAAACTAATTTTTTATTTGCAAGTAGATATCAATTGGCGATAGCTCTTGGGTTAGGGGTGGGGCGTGTGTCCACTTCTTTTTTCTGCTCTAGGACCACATCTGGAGTAGACCCCTGCAGACCCTCTGGATGCTGCGACAGTCTCTGTGAGTTATTATGCGCTCCAACTCTGTTGGGTCTAGATGCCTTGGTGTTTGGTGTCCTCCACCTACCATGGTTCTTACACTCTTTCTGCCTTCCCTTCTGCAGGGCTCCCTGAGCCCTGAGGGGAGAGTTTTGTTGGAGACATCCCTTTTAGGGCTGAGTATTCTAGATATCAGGTGTGTTGTTAAATTACTAGTAGGAGATCTCTCCAATTTCTTTTTGTAGGCATTTAGTTTTATGAACTTGCTTCTTAGAATCATTTTCATTGTGTCCCAGACGTTTGGGTGTGCTGTATATTCATTTTTATCCAATTCTAGAAAGTTCTAAAGTTTATTCCTAATTTCTGTCTTGACCCGTTTTCATTGAGTAGTTGTTCGGTTTCTATAAGTTTGTAAGCTTTCTGTTGATGTTGATTACCAGCTTAAATCTGCAGTGGTCAGGTAGGTTGCAGGGTGTTATTTCATTTCTTTTTAAATCTGTTTAGACTTTCTTCATGTTCAACTATGTGGTTAATTTTGGAGAAACTTCCATGGGCCACTGGGAAGAAAGTATATTAATTTGAGTTTGGGTAAAATGTTCCATAAATATCTATTGACCCATTTGTTTTATGACGTCATTTAGCTCCCATGTTTTTCTGTTTAGTTTCGTCACGATGAACTGTCCCTTGGTGAGAGTGAGGTACCGAAGTCTCCCACTTGCCAGTGTGTCAGGGCATATGTGATTTAAGCTATTGCAGTCTTTCCTGTTCACTTCTGGCGACTTAACTTTTTCTAGGCTAGAAAATGGAGCTCAGAGATGTGAATTTAGGGGTGGGTACTACCATAATAGAAAGATGACCGGCTCTTGGAGGGTGTTGTATGCCGGGTGCTGTGAGGATTCTACATTGTTACATCATTAAATTCTCCCAGGGACTCAAGAGGTGGTACTATCAGTGCTTTCAACAGGATGTGGAACCGTGTCATAGCAATGAAGCGGGGTGGCCCTGCTTTCTGCCTGTCCAATTTTTTCTGTCCACAGACAAGAAAAGCCTCAAAGCTTGGATGAAGGTCACATAGGGGTTGAAGAGAGTTGTTCTCAGCAAGAACGACCCACTGCTTTCTGGAAGCATAAACAAGCAAAGGGCAGGATGTTTGGGGGGCAGAGTACTGGGGAAACCTCTTGGAGAGTGGGTAGAGGAGTTGCTGATGGCTCAGGGTTCCATTAAACCCAGAGATACAGGCCTGGGAAGGGCATCCCATTCTGACATGTAGGTCTCAGCATTGCTGTCGTCTCACCATTGCTGTGGGGAGTGCAAAGGACAAGAAAGACAGTGGATCCTGATGACTGCTGTCCTGGAGACCTTCTGTTTAGCCGTGAGCAAAGCCTTTTCTTTTGGTTTCTCACTGTAAAAATTGTTAGTGAAAGGGTTCTGGTTGAAGGTGACTCTCATGCTTCAAATCCAAATGATAAATTTCACTTCATTATATTCTGTTCAGTTGATGGATGAGAATCACAGTGTCTCATGCGGCTTGGTTCATAATTTTAATAGTTTTCCTAAAGGCAAAACATTGCCTTCCTGTAGAATTTTGTCAGAGTCAGTGTGTATGAATATGAATAGCTTCTTATTCTAATGAAATCATTAGAATACATAGATTTCTAATAACTTGATTTAATAATGCGAGTTGAATTAACTTAACTGGAACTTCCTTCTTAGCCTCATTACCCTCCCTGGATAATCCAGCATCAGTTATTTCTCAGGGGATTTTCAGAAAATTCTAGTCAATAGCAGCACGGAAGTGATAAGAATTTCCATCTTAACATAGAGCTTAGGATACGAGATTAATTTAATAAGTAGAGCTGACTACCACTCTCTGTGAAGAACTGTGCCAGGTAAATTATGATGGTATGCATGACTGGACTGGGCTTAGTATTAATAGAACAATACTGCTCAGCATTCAGTTCCCAGTGTTTGCAAAATCCTTCCCTACTCGTGGTGATTTAAAATCTTATCAAGAGCATACTAAGTAACAATAGCTCAGGGTTTGTCAGGATGAGGGTTTTCTTCTCTTTATATTATATACTCTCTGCATCTTTCAGTTATTTTTTCTTTTTATTAAGATAATCTTTTTTCCTACCCAATATATCCTGATCATCCTCCTCTCTAGTCCTGCCCCCAACCTCCCCTCCCATATGGATCCACTCCTTTTCAGTTTCTCATTAGAAAAACAAAAAGCTTATAAGGGATAATAATAAAACAAAGTATAGTAAGATAAAACAAAAATTAATACATCGGAATTGGATGAAACAAATAGAAGGAAAAGAGCCTGAGAGAAGGCACAAGAATCAGAGACCCACTTCTCTACACACCCAGGAATCCCATAAAAGCACTAGACTGGAAGCCGTAATAAATACACAGGTGACATGGTACAGACCCATGCAGGTAACCTGCATGCTGTGCCAGTGTCTGTGAGTTCATATGAGTTTGTTTACATTGGTTTAGAGGGCCTTGTTTTCTTGGTGTCCTCCATCCCCTCTGGCTCTTACACTCTTTCTTCCTTCTCTTCCACAGGGTTCCTTTAGTCCTGAGAGGAGGGATTTGATGAAGATATCACACTTAGGGTTGAGTGTTCTAAGGTCTCTCACTCTCTGCATAATAGCTGGCTGTGGGTCACTACATTTGTTCCCATATGTGGCAGGAGGAATTGTTGTGGAATATTTGTACACTGTACAAAGATGTGTGTCTGCGATTGGTGTAATAAAAAGCCGAATGGTCAATAGCTAGGCAGGGGAGGGGAGGGGAGGCTAGGCACAGTTTCTCGGGAGAGAAAGGAAGAGGAGGAGGAATCTAGGCAGATGGATTATACCAGCAGACTTGAAACAAGTTGGACATGCCATACTGAAGGAAGATAAAAGCCATGTGGCAGAATGTAGATTAATAAAAGCAGGTTAAATTATGTTGTAAGAGCTAGTTGGGAAAAAGCCTAAGCTAAGGCTAAGCATTTATAATTAATGATAAGTCTCCAGGTCATTATTTGTGAGCAGGTGTCCAAAGATAATCCGGCAAGACAGCTTGCTACATTAAGCTTCTCTGATGATAGCTGAGCAAGGCACTGACCTACGAGAGTAGCAGAATGTCATTAGAAATGTTTTATTTCTTTTTAGAAGAGTAGTATTTGATTTTTCCCTAGGTCCTATCTAATCTCAGATTCTTGATCACCCAGTGTTAGGTATGGGTTCCATTTCAAGGAGTGGGCCTTCTGTCAAATCAGACATTGGTTGGTTACTTCCACAAGGTTTGTCCCATCAAGATATGCCTCACATATCTTGCAGGCAGGATTGTATTGTAGATCAAAGGGTTTGCGGCTCACTTGGTGTTTGTTTCTCCTTTGGTAGCCTACAGAGTACCTTCCTGAACCAAAGACCCTAGAACGTAGGGGCAAGGCTCTAAGTAGGCACCAGCTCCACTGCTCCATGTTCAATGAGTTGTCAGATGCTGTATTCAGCATTGGGGCCTTGTCATCAGTGTGTGAAGAGCAACCTGTAGCCTTGGGAACAAGGCTGGGTTATTTGGGGATTCCTGTAAGGACCTCTTTGGACAAAAACTCAATTAGATATAATCCAATCCTGGGACTCAAAGCTTCATTTGGTAACAAGAGATGGCTCTGTCCAATATTTAACAATTTTATTTAGATCACCTTCATACATTTATTTATTTTAGGAAGCTTCTACTCTATTGGATTTCAATACTACCCCTCATATGGTTCTTCATTTTAGCTGTCTCTCCTGTATTCCCATTCTTATCTTCCTCTCCTTTTTCCTTCCCCACTTGGTTCTCTTGTTCCAGTCCCCTCTTTCATCCATAATCATCCATTCTATTTCCCTTTCCAAAAGAGGTCTGTCCCTCCCTTCCCCATTGTGCTACTTCTGTGGTTCTACATATCAGAGCTTGGCTCTCATTGAATTAGTTGTCTTTCAGTTACTACAGTGACAGAGGGACAGATATTTTTAAAGGCAAGAACAGAAACAAGCCACTTTGATACAGACACTCTTCTCCATCAGTGCCCTGGGACTTTCACGCTTCCAACTCACCCACAGTGGTTGTCCAAGCCAACACAAACCAGAGTTGGTGAGGACAAATAGAGGATGCTGGTATTCAGTTCCTGTAGGCACATACCTGGAGGGGCGAGCTACCATACTGTTTTCCAACTGCACTATTCAAAGTCCCTAAATCAATGAGTTTCGAGTTTTCCACATCATACCCAACAATTACCTCCTAGGCTTTTCCCCAAATTATAGCCATTCTAGTGCATATGAAATGGTATTTCAGCATGACCTTTTTTTCTGTGGTAAAATATATAACACAAATCTTACTATTCTAATCATTTGTAAGCAAGTAATCCTGTGGACTAGAGTATAATTGAGTGTTGTGTGACCATCATACGTAGTATAAGTTTTTAGTTTTTCCCAGCAAAATCGCTGTACCTATTCAACAACACCAGCTTTCCATTGTCCCCTCCTCCAGTGAGCAGTGACAGCCATTCTGCTTTCCTTCTCTGTGACTCTGATGACTCTAGGCTCTTCTTATAAACATGATGGTTTGTCCTTTTATGTCTTGCTTGTTCCATTTAGCATAAAGTGCTGAAGGCTTGCCCAAGATGCAGTGTGCATCAGAATTTCCCATGTTTAATCTAAATGCTATTCTTCTGTCTGTATATATCACATTTTATCCACTCATTTATTGTGTGTGTGTGTGTGTATGTGTGTGACATGTATGCATATGCCATGGCACACATGTGGAGATGAGAGGGCAACCTTGGGTTGTCAGTTCTCACCTTCAGCCTTGCTTGAGAAGGGTCTCTTGAAAGTCGCTGCTATTGTTCATACACCAGGGTAGCTTGCTTCCCGCAGTTCTCCCACCTCAGCCCCGGATGTCCTCATAGGTGCCTGTTGAAACTGCAGACACTTGTACACTGTTCTAGCTTTTATGTGGGTTTTGGCATAGCAAGTGTTTCTCCCACTAGTCCATCTCCTAGACTTCCACTAATTTGTTACTGGGCAGTTGAGTTGTCTGTTGTGATCGACATTGCTATGAACCTGAATGTACAAATATTTATTTGAGTCTGTGCTTTTAAATTCTTTTGGGTATGCACCCAGAGGTGTTTAGAACTTCCATTCTAAATTATAGGATATTATTTTAAGCTTTGTTGGTAAATTCTTATAGCCATTTTCAACAATGGCTCTGTTACGTGATACCAATGTACAACTGGTCTTATTTCTCCATATCCTTGACAGTACATATTATTTTCTGGGCTTGATTTTCTTAATAATGTTCTTTGAGTCTCATAAAAAGGTTTTAGTTTCTTGAGTATGATTTGCCTAGTTTTTCTTTATTGCTCTTGTTTTTGTTGCCATAATTTACCTATTGACTGTCACTATAATGAAATACCTGATATAATTAATTTATAAAGAGAATGGGCTACCTGGGTCTACTGTTTTAGAGATTCTGGTGCAAAATAGAGTGGACTCTTTGCTTGGAATTCCTCTGATTTACCTATTAGATGGCACCCAGATGACAATGGCAGTGATTGCATGGTGAAGCAAATCTCAACTCCAGAAAATAAAAGAGAAAAATGGCGGTGCCAGGCCCCACAAACTCCTTTGAGGGCTGTCTTGGTTTCTTTTTCTGTTGCTATAATAAAGTGACCAACAAAGGCACTGTAAACAAGAAAGGGTTATTTTAACTCACAGCTGTAGGCTGGGGTTCATCATGGGGAAGTCACGGCAGCAGGAACTTAGGGCATCTGCTCAGCTCACAGTCAGTCAGGAAACAGGAAACAACAGGTGCTTGTCCTGAGACCACTTTCTCCTTTCTACACAGTCGAGAATTGCACCTCAGGGAATGGTGCCACCCACAGTGGGCAGGCCTCCCATCTCAGTTAACCTAATCAAGATAATGCCCCCCAGATGTGCCCAGAGGTTGGTCTCCCAGGTGAGTCTAGAGTTCACCAAGCTTACATTGTTATTAACCATCATGACTCTACGCCCTGCCATTCTGACATTCAAAGACGCCATTTAAAAACTAGCCTTTCACCCCTTGTCCTCAGAATCCCATGCTTACTGTATAATGCAAATTACAGTCCGACTTTAAAAGTGCGCATAGTCTTTAACAATTCCAACAGTTTAACAGTCCAAAGTCGACATCTTGTCTGAAACTTAAGGTGATTGCTTAACTGTGAACTGCTATGAAATAAAATAAATAACTTCTTTCCATCATACAATAGCACAGATAAACATTCTCATTCAGGATGGAAGAACTGAGGCTTGACAAGGAATGATTGGACCAAAGGAAGACTAAAATCCAGCAGGTCACAAACCAAATCCTCTAACTCCATGTCTGGCCCTTGATGAAATGGCTGGGCTCCAAAGGACTGAGGTAGCTCCACCCCTCCACTTTGTTGTCAGCACTGCTTATAGCCTCTCTCTTAGGCTGGCTCTATCTATGACTATAGTCATAGAGGAAAAAATACACAGAGAAAAGTAGTTTTCTTCAGCGGATATTCTTTGGTCCTGGCATCTCCAATATCCTGGGGTCCTAATTACAACTTTGATGTAATGTTCATGACTTCACACAGTGATCTTTTAGGATCTTCTGGCAAGGATTCCAACCCTGCCACTCATTGCCTGTCCCCAGCTGACCCCTGAACCAGTGGAACAGGACTACAAGATCCCCCTAACCTTGCATCTTTCACACCTCCAGGGAAGTTCCGTCTGAGTGATGCTGCCAAGTTTGATGCCAGCTTGCGATGCATTTGGCACTCGTAGACCACAGCTGCATTAGACCACAGCTAAGCCACGAGGAAACATATCTTCAGCTAGTTATCTCTGAGGAGCAGGAAACCCTTTATTTTAGTTCAAGCTTTCTTCTTTCAAATGAATTTGGATCTTCACACAGTAAAGCCTTGGGTGGGTGGAGTTTTATCTTGCGGATATCTCTCCTAGTATCCCAGTGCAGGGCAGGGGGAGTCTCTTCAGTGGCACTGGTCTCTTTAGTGATTGTAACTGCTTTCTCACCGTGGGCCTGAATCCTTTCTTGGCTTGAGTTTTTCTCTGGCAAATACACTAGTCCATTATTTTTCAGTTCAACATCATTCAGATTCTCAAGACATGGCAGATTGCAATCAGTTTCTTTGACAGTGTATGTCTTGAAGCCTGGTTCAACTCTAAAACTTTGTGATTCAGGCCTCCATGGTCTGCATTTCTCTCCTTTTTTGTGTGGGGGGAAACATTTATTTTATTATCATATATATGTTTATGTGTGTATTGGGTGTATATAGGGCATGCACACATGTGCCTGTGAGCACACACACACAAGTACATGGTATACATGAGGAGATCAGCAGACAACTTTGTGAAGTCAGTGTTCTTCTTCCACTTTTACATGGGCTCTGGGAATTGCACTCAGGTCGTCAGGCTTTACCACTGGGCCATCTCACAGGTTCTTCCTAAGCATGCTTGCCTTCCAAGTTCCCATCAGAATGGTTCATTAAACTCTGCTTCCAGCACAATGTTTCTAGTTCCAAGTACCAAACTCTTACACATTCTAGCATGAGGAGCTTAAAGCAGCTGGGCACATTGTATCCACAGCCAAGAAACAGCAAGGAACACTGTGGTCTGATTATTTTCTCCTTGATATATATACATCTATGAAGGCGTAAGTCATAAACAATCCCACACCAGTTGGGAATTAAAGGGGTATTTATTTTAAGGGTAAAACTTNGGTATCTCAGCGGCTATTGGCTGAAGGAGCGGAAGGAGCTCCCGCAACACATCTAGGGTCTCAGACAGGGAATGGTGCCACCCACAGTAGACAGATTGTTTACCTCAATTAACAATCAATACCCACATGCATGTTCAAATGCTGGTCTCTCAGGTGATTCTAGAGCTCATTAAATTGACAGCCGAAATTAACTCTTGCAATGGCATACCCTTGATGACTTGATGACCTAATGACTTCCAAGGCCCAACATTTAAAAATTCCACCATCTCCCTTTAAATACATGGGCCTTTGTGGGATGTTTAACATCCAAACTACATCACACATGTAAGAATCAAAGTCAGAGCCATGATCATGAATCTTGATACCAGTATTGTCTTCCTATGAATTTCATAGTTTTTGCTCATATATTTAGAGCTCTGATCTACTTTGACTTAATTTTTGTATAGGATGTGAAATTGAAGCCCTACTTTTTGCTTTGTGTATGCAAATCCAGTTGTTCCAGAAATACCAGTTGAAGTTTATTTTTCCCTGTGGAATGGTGATAGTTGACTATATATATATGGTTTGACCTTATCAAAGAGCAGTTGGTCTTGGATGTGTGGATTTATTTCTGGATTCTAAATCCTACTCCCATAGTGTATATCTTTATCCTCTGATAGTATCATATTGTTTAGATTACTCCAGCTTTGTAGTGAGCTTAGAAATATGGAAGTGTGGGTTTTCTTTTTCCCTTCCTTCCTTCCTTCCTTCCTTTCTTCCTTCCTTCCTTCCTTCCTTTCTTTCTTTCTTTCTTTCTTTCTTTCGATCTCCTTGGTATTTGTGGTCTCTGTAATTTTATGTAAATTCGAGACTTGTTTCTGCCAGAGATGTTGATGCATTGATGTGTTGTGTGGTTATGTAGAATTACTTGTGTATTCACATCTTAATAATGTGTTTTTATCCATGAACATAGTATGCCTTTTCAGTTATTTAGAGATCGAATTTCTTTCAACACTGCTTTGTGATTTAGGAGGTATAAGACTTTTGCCCCCTCAGATACAGTCATAGGACTTTATTCACTTAGATCTTACTGTGAATGGAGCTGATTCATTAATTTCCCTTTTAGATGGCTCATGGTTAGGCTACAGAAACACAACTGATCTTTGTGTACGGATCTCACGCCTTCTAATTTGTTTGAATTTATTAGATCCCACAGCTTTCCTGTATATCTTGTTTTCTCTATATAGTGTAGTAAAGAGGGGAGCGGGCCCTGCTTTTTGTCCTGCCCAGCTCCCACACGGCTAGCCTAT
>LOEQ01000557.1:305912-321847 GCA_001685075.1 Bramus lutescens | reverse complement strand
AGAGAGAGAGAGAGAGAGAGAGAGAGAGAGAGAGAGAGAGAATGTGTGTGTGTGGGGAGAATGTTTGTGGTGTGTGATACAGAAGAGGTCATGAATGAGAGGAGGTTGGGGCCATGAGAGGAGAGGGGAGAGGAAGGATGGAAATGATGTCAGTACAGTGTATTTGTTAATGTATGAAATCCTCAGGAAAAAAGTTAAAATTAATACACTGATAACTAGACTAAGAGAAAGAGAAGACTCCAATAAGATTAGATATGAAAACATGACAGCTGATACCATACAGATACAAGGGGCCAGAAGAGACTGCTGTGGGCGATTATGTTCCAGCAATTTAGGTAATCCACAGGAAATGCATGCGTTCCCAGAGACACATAAGCTATGGAAGGGACTCACAAACTGGACATCTGAGCAGAAGTTCACTTCAGCAACATGTTAAGAGGGTTATTTGACCATGATGTAGAGTAATTTATCTCTGAGTAGCAAGGGCTCAACATGCACAAATCAAGAAATACTGCATAAACATACAAAAGAACAACAATAACAACAGAAACTCTATCATTATCTCAGGAGATAGAAGAAAAGTTGAGCAAAATTTAACATCTTTTCATGATTAAAAATCTTTTAAAGGTATGATAGAGGGAATATAAGTCACTACAGTAAATTGACACATAAACACACACACACACACACACACACACACACACACACACCATAGCCACAAGTCCCAGATTAACGTTGACATCGGTGAAGGACAGCAAGTGTTTCTGCAAAAATCAGGAACAAGACCCAAAAGGCTTTCATTCAGCATAGTGCTGGAATTCCTAGCAAGAAGACTTACTCCGATTGCCAAGGAAGAAATGGAATTGTGTTTTAGATGACATTGTCTTACACATATAAAATTAAAGGCACAATAGAAATAGTTTGAGTTCATAAACAAATTCAGTAATGCTGCACGATTGGAAGCCCACATGGAAAAAAATCAGCCGTGGTTCTGTATAGTAACAGTGAATCATCTGAAGAAGAATTGAGACAGAACTCCATTTATATCAACATAAACATAACAAGGAGCTTAGGGTAAGTTCAGCCAGGAAGATGGAGGAAGATGCAAATGTTGTGAAGTATAAAATCTTGGTGAAGGATACTAAGGACACACTAGAAGACACCCGTGTTTAAGAATCAGAGAGTTGGTGTCATCAGGCACCCATACTGCCCCAATTTATAGACTCAATGGGATCTTTACCAAATTTTTAGTGCGGTTTTTTTTTTTATGTGGTTTGGGCACTTTTCTTTTCTTACTGGCCCTTTGCTTGTTATTTTACTTTTATGGATTTTGGTTTTTTTTTGTGTGTTTACTTTTTAAAATTATGGTTTGTTTATTTGCCTTTTTTTTCCTGAAGAGAGAGAAGGAAAGAAATGGCATGGAATTGAGTGGGTGGGGATGCGAGGAGGATCTGGGATGAGTTGGGAGAAGGGAAACTGTGATCAAAATTTTTCAGTGGAAAAGGTTAGGAAAGAAGTGGAAAAATACTAAAATCATGTGGAACTTCAAAGTCTTCAAAGAAGACTTTTTTTCTAGTAAAGAGAATGCAGATAGAGTTATTCTGTTTCCTTGATTTCAAGTATATTATGAAGCTACGTACATCTAAAGAGCTTGGAATGAGCATAGGAAGCACACACAGATCAGTGGAACAGAGGAGAGAGCCAGAAACAACCCACAGATGTCCAGAAACCCTCACTGGGAAGGGATGGTACCTTTAGTAAAGACAGGTGGGAAAACTGGACATCTAATGTAAACATAAAATTGCACCATATCTGATGTTGCACACAAAAATCAACCACTAATCATTTAACATAGTCCCCGAAGCTGCAAAAATCCATGTGTGTAGTCTGTGTTTAGGTGATACCTGGGTGCTGGGAGCACAGCTTGAGTCCTGTGAAGAACAGTTAGTTGTTCAGTGGCTGAACCATCTCTCAAGAGCCATGTTTCCTTGTTTCTTATCATGCTTAATGATTCATTTTTGTTGAAAAATGGAATTTTAGCTTGGCAGTGGTGGCTCACGCCTTTAATCCCAGTACTCAGGGAGACAGAGGCAGGCAGACCTCTGTGAGTTCAAGGACAGCCTGGTCTACAAAGGGAGTTCCAGAACAGTCAAGGCTATACAGAAACCCTGTCTTGACCCACGNCCCCCCCCAAAAAAAAAGAAAAGTGGACTTCTATGTATTAGAGGGGAAACTTTAGAGCGTAACTTGTTTTCCTAACTTGGAACTTTTTGTTGTTTACCACAGATCATAGCCTTTTTTTGCTGCTTACTCCATGGATTCTTCTTACATTTTTGGTTGTGAGCCTAGCCTTTAATGGCTGAACCGTCTTTCCAGCCCATCCATGGTTTCTTCTTGCTTTGTGTAGACCAGGGTCTCTTGACTACTGTAGACCAGGGCTCCTTATTTGTTACTGTAGACTATTCTTAAACTTTTTCCACTTGTCACTCTTCTTCACCTGAGACACTGTCATGCTCTTTTGGATATATAGGTGTATGGAACAGGTGAACAAACCAAATGTCTACTGATCCCAAATCATTAACACATTTGTTTTAAAACATTCTTTGGTATTCATATACTTTTATCATTTATTGAAGGTAAAAACAAACTTATATACTAGTGAGGTAGATGCGTTTATTTAGTTTTTGCACAAAGAATTTTTTACATAAAGAATTGGCTGCTTGTTTGATGCTGCAGGACAGAGAACATCTTCAGTGTTTTTCAGAGTTGATCAATATTTTGATTTTATGATTGTTATTCCTGAGAATGCTGCTTTGCATAAATGCATAATACCAAACAGCAGGCATGTGTTTAGGGCCATTGTAGAAACTGTTGGAAATCCTAACCTAATCCTGAGCCAAAATTCACTGAACAATTTTTCTTTGTGAAACTCAGAAACTCATGCAGCAGTTTCCAAAATTAAACATTCCAAAGCAATCTGGTCCAGAGGTAGACAACTGGAGCCTTGCATGTTGAGGAGAGACAGTGGGAAGTCAGAAAAACCCTCTGCTTCTGCGCTCCCCCGCCATGTCTCTACAGAAGCACAAAGTCTGTATGGCGCAGTCACTGGTCTCTTGTTGGCAGCAGCCTAACACTAAGCTGCTGCGTACCGTGCTTGTACCCTGCATGGCTTGAGCTGTGTGCAGACCGGGCTTCAATGGAGTCACATGACCCGGCCTGAGCGAGCACTGCAGATTCAGCATACATCTGATTTCTAAATCGAGTCCTCACTTGTTGTACCTTAAGCAATTTGCTGCTGACCTTGTTTTCAACTCCTTCATTGAATCCAGTTACGGAACTCTGTTTGATCCTGTGGCATTTTAAAAAGCTGGGCTGTGGGCTATCTTTGTTCTTTGTTTTCTATTTGTTTGTTTGTTTTTTTCCTACGTCTGTGTTCCTTGTAATTTGTGGTCTCTGAAGTCTCTTTTGTCTTGTGTTCACCTAGTATCTTCAAAGAGCAGGGAGAGAGGTGGGCAGGAGAAGGGACACTGACTGGGGCAGTAGGGGGTGAGGGAGGACAGGGCAAGAGGGGAGAGGGAAGTGGAGGCAGGCTGATTTTGCTGACATTTGCACACCATATCTGTGCCATGAGCTAGCCCGAACACTTATGGCACTGCCTCCACCTTAGCCTTCACTTGCTCTTGATGTTAAGTTTGCTGACCATATTGATATGGACGTTTGGTGTCTTCTTGGGTCTCCTTAGTATGGATCCTGCCTTGGGCACACGGGCCTTTCTGAGTTCTGCCCTCTCGCGAGGCTTCCTCTTATTGCCTCAGCACCCTCTCCGATGCCTTGGTGACAATCTTCTGTTGCAGGTGGCTGCAGGCTGTGCTTTTCTGTGCTCTTCAGAGAGTTCTGTTTTGTGAAACTGTGAGGCCTCCGTTTCGGGTCAGTTTTTCATCATTCTCTTCCCCAGTCTCCGCAGAAGCCCAGCTCCACGCGAGTCAGGTCTTCTGTAGGCTTTTTATTAGGACCAGGGACAAGGGCCCGCACTGGAAACTCAGAGGCTGTCTTCAAGACACCCCCACCACCACTTTGAGGCCCTGAATTGCAATAAACAAACAAACAAACAAACCAAAACCCAATAACAACTCAAAGATGTTTCCTTCTGTTTTAACAGTTTTTTCATGATTCAGCATTTGTGTGGTGACCATGAACTTTTTTTTTTACTGTTTTTCTGACTTCTAACAAAGCTGACAGTTTCTGTTTGAGTTGTTGATGTTTCTATGCAGGGGTAGCCCTCAGAGATGCCTACTCTGCCTTTTTGCTGATGTTTCTGGGCAGAAGCCAGGAATGTTTAAATGTTGTCAACAAAATATGGTTTTGGTTTGCAGAGTGAGGCTGAGGGTTAAAGCTTTTAGGTTTCAGACAGAGTAAGTAGTCATTGTAACCCAATAAACACCAGGACAATGAAAACGCTAACTTACCGCTTGTGTATATGTCCCCTCCTGCTAGAGCCCTTTCTAGTTTGTATCTTTAGGCACGAGCGGAAGGTCTTTAAAAAGCTCTTTGCTCCATGTTGTCAGCAATAGACACTATTACTTTAGTTCATATTCCATTGTGTAAAGAATTTATTGCTGTGACATGAGGCGTGGCGTGCCTTGGGAAGCAAGGTGCAAATTAATAGAGGGGGATGTAGCAATTCAAAAAAATGTCTTCTGTTCATGGTAAGCTTGTGTCGTAGTAAAATATAAGCAAATAAAAATGTGCATGTACACCTGCTGTTTGTGTGTGTATATATCTCTGTGTGTGTATATATCTCTGTGTGTCTGTGTTTGTGTGTCCATGTATATGTGTTTGGAGTACAAATGATTACACATGGCTCCATGTTGTGATGGTTTGACCTAGTGGTTTTCAACTTTATAATGATTCAGAAATGATATGCATTCAATAGAGATGTGTACTCTGACCCTAGTGATCTATGATGCCTGGTGACAATAGGCTGTAGCTCCTAGGCATTCATGGGATCCTGAGGGAGACAGCTGTCTTTATGATGTGCTGTGTTTGGTGGTTTTCAGCTTAGGGCAGGCTTGTCTGGATAGACCCTACAGGAAGTCAACTTTCCTGTGATAGTTTCTGTATTGGTTATGGTTCAGGGTCACATTGTGAACAGTTTTGCACCTGATGCTCACAAAGCACCAAAGTTAACTCTTCCTGCATCCCTGATTCTAGGCCTTCTGAACCAGTGGGTGAGGGCAGTGACCGAAGATATAGTCCTTTAGGACCAGGGTAGTTGACACAGCAACAAAGGAGGACATTCCAGCTGCCCAAATGATGACCTTGGCATGGCCTCCTGATCTACATGAAGTCCATATGACGGTGTGCAGATACATGTAGCAAGTAAGGAAGGCATGAAGGAGCTTTCTGTTTAATTGAATTCTTGTTTTGATGAGGTATAATGTTTAATTGTTCTAGCTCGTGAAGGAAAATGTTTGCTTTAACTTATTGTAACAAGTTAAAATGACTTTTAAAAGATTGTTAAGCACGTTTCCTTGCTCCTGAACTTTGAAATCTAGAGGAAGCCCTGCCCCTGCCCCAGACTATGTGTGTTATTTGTGCAGGTCATATGCATCATACGGGAACCTCAGGGCCATGGAAGAGGTTAACAGCAGGGCATAAGCAAAGAAGGTGAATTTTTATATGGGAGTAAAACATTTTACAGTATATACTGTATGTTAATTTTACCAGAGCTGAGAGTTAAAATATACAATTTCATATTAATATAAAGATACATATAATTGTACATATAATTAATATAAAGATAATATAATATATGTGATTTTTATATTAATATTGTTATCAGATATGCAATTCCTATATATCAATATGATTTCCTACAGATTAATAAAATCACTTACTTTATGGTTATTTAAAAGTAAAACTACCAGAAATTTGAGCAGGTTCTTTTGTGGTTGTCAGTTAATGGTTTCTCAGGTTTCTGTGATGAGCCAAGGACCCAGAATAGTTGATACAGTAAATGAATGAGCACAATCAAGCCAGAAATGCAACACTGCCAACTTTGAGGCTTACTGTAAAGGTGATCATGACAGTGTGTTGATGGCAAAAGAACAGATTGATCAGTGGTTCAGCACACAGTCAAAAATAGACCCACTCGATATAGCTACTCATTCCTGACAACAGAACAAAAGCTATTGAGTGGAAAAAGGACAGCATGTTCAGCAAACTGGGCTGGGCATCTACATTCAAGCTCCTCACCGAAATGAACTATGGATCCGAGAGCTAAGTGTAAAACCTGACTGTGTAGCATCTTAGGAGTCAGTAGGAGAAATCCAGATGATTTCAGCAGTGGCTCTTTAGACCAAAAGGATGGTATGTGGGAGAAGGAAGTGATATGTTAAACTTCATTGAAATTAAAGACGTGCTCCATAGAAGCTACTGTCTAGGTACAGACAGTAGATGTTCACCAGAGTCATATCTGAGAAAAGACTGGCACCAACACATACAAGACTCTACACTAATACGAAGCCAGACAACCGAGTGAAAGCTTTGGATGGTGATGGAAACAGACACCTCACAGAGAGGATGCACAGACTGCAGACAGGCCAACGTGGTCCACACAACGTGGCCTTAGGTATTTTCCATTACAGCCACACACTTCTCTGTATGCTTTGAAGACACACAGTCTGGACCCTGCAACCGTGCTGAGCATCAAGACCCCAGGCTCACCGATGGAGGAATACAGGGGAGTACATTTTGTAGGATGGTTTGAAGTTTCATACAAAATTATACTTTTTTTTCTTTATGACATAGAGTCTTGTTATGTAGCCCAGGCTAGTTTCAAATCCATGGCCCTGCTATCTTAGCCAGCCAAGTGCACCATGCCTGGCAAAATGAAATTTACTCTTGCCACACATAATACTTAGGTTTTGGTTATGATTAAATAACTGAGGCGAGCAACTTCAAAGGTTAGAAAATTTATTTTGAGTCATGGTTTCAGAGGTTTCAGTTTTTGGGTCTGTCAGTTTAGACCTGTGACAAGACAGAGCCTTAAGGTGGGGCACTTTGAGTTGGGAAACATTTTTACCCACAGTGCTTAGGCAGCAGAAAGAACAAAGGGACATTGTCCCATTATCCCTCGAAGGCACCCTCCAATGACCTAACTTCCTTCCACTAGACACAACCTCTAGAAGGTTCTATTACCTCTAGTGAGCCACAGGCTGGTAACCAAGCCTTTATGCATTCTTGTTTCTAAAGAACATTCTGAGCCAAACATCATTGTCATTTGATCATGTGATCACAGTTCTTAGTGTTTACCTATGTGAAATGGAAACCAGGCATGTGCAAAAATGTGTGTGTGTGTGTGTGTGTGTGTGTGGTTTGAGTACATGTTCGTGTGTTTGCACATGTGTATGTGTAGTATATATGTGAGTATATGTTCACATGTGTGTATGTGGTGTACATATGAGTACATGTTCACATGTGTATGTGTGGTGTATATATGAGTATATGTTTGCATGTGTAGTGTATGTATGAGTATATATGTTCATATGTGTGTTGTGTATTAGTATATGTTCATTTATATACATTTTCACATGTGTGTATATGTCTCTGTGAGTACATGTTCCTGAGTGTCTGTGTAAATGCATACATGTAGATGTGTATCTATATCTATGTATGCATTTGAAAGCCAGAATTACATTTTGAGTGTCTTGCTAAGTTGCTTCCCACTTAATTTTGATATAGGGTTTTTCACTGAACCCATAGCTCACAGATTCAGCTAAACTTGCTGGCTTTCAGCATCCTGAGAACCTTCTATCCTTGCCTCTCCAGTGCTGGGGTTACAGGCACACACCACCTTGCTCTGCTTTTTATGAGGATCCAAACTCGGGTCCTCCAGCTTATGAGGCCAGCACTTAGCAGACTGAGCTGTGTTCCCCAGCTCTGTCTATGTATATTTATGGCATCTTTATTCATAATTGTGAAAGTGTAGAAGCAGTGAGGATGTCCTTCAGAGGTGAGTGGATAGATAAATAAACCATGGCACATTCAGATAGTGGGCTGTGATTCATTCTGAAGAGAAATGAGCTAGTAAGGCAGAGAAATGCTTGTGATAAGGTGAAAGAAGTCAGCTGGTAAAGGCCACAAAACAAGCACAGAACCATTCAGATGATAAAAGCATCGGTGGTCCTTATGAGGTAGAGCAAAGGGATGGAGGAAAAGGCAGTTTTCAGGAGTCTGAAGGCAGTGAACTCTTCTGATTAATATTGCAAGGGTGAAACATCTCAGTAGCCATTCATCCACACTCATAGAATGGCCAGCAGTGAGGTAACCATGGTGTGAAGTGTGGACTCCAGCAGTGAGGTAACCACGGTGTGAAGTGTGGACTCCAGCAGTGAGGTAACCACGGTGTGAAGTGTGGACTCCAGCAGTGAGGTAACCAAGGTGTGAAGTGTGGACTCCAGCAGTGAGGTAACCACGGTGTGAAGTGTGGACTCCAGCAGTGAGATAACCATGGTGTGAAGTGTGGACTCCAGCAGTGAGGTAAACATGGTGTGAAGTATGGATTTGGACAGTAGTGATCACTATGTTCCAGCAGTGTGTGCGTGTGCATGCATGCATGTGTGTGTGAGGATGTGCATGTGTGTCTGTGATGTATATGCATGGTTGTGCGGTGTGTGCATATGTGCAGGAAGGCTCAACACTGGATGTCTTTTTTCCTTTCTCTTCACCTTATTTTTTGAGACAGAGCTTCTCACTGAACCTAGAACTTCCTAATTCTCATGATTTTGACCAGACCCGCGATATCCAATGGGCTCCTTTTGATTTTTAAATTTTATTTTTATTAGTTTAAATTCAATGTGTGTGTGTCAGGGGCATATGTGTACATGAATGCAGGTGCCTGGAGAGACAGGAAGAGGGTATTAGAAGCCCTGGAGGTGGAGTTACAGGCAGTTGTGATCCAACCAGTGTGGGTGCTGGGAACCAGACTTGTGTTCTTTACACGAGTAACATGTGCTCTTAGTGGCTGAGCCACCTCTCTAGCCCCTGAGGATTCTGTTTCTTCAATCCCTTCAGAGCCGATGTTACAGATGCATGCTGCTATGGCCAGATGGTTTTTGTTGTTGTTTTTATAATTTTTTAAATATAGGTTCTGGGGATCTGAACTCTGGACTTCATTTTGTGCTTTGCTAACCGAGCCACAAATGTTTCTCTACGGTGGTGGTACACTGAGGAGGGAGGGCTGAGTGTATGTGGGTGTCTGAACATTTTGTTTCATTAATTAAATACGTTTAAAAATACAATGTTCTGCAGTGCGCAGGGTGGAAGGCAGGATCTGCTTACGCATCAAGTCTGAGAGCGCTTCTAATGGGAAGGTGTTGTCTAGGGCGACGCGCCATGCTTTATAAACGGAGGCGAAGGGACCGCTGTCTTATTTATGGCCTTATCCTTCTTCAACCCCCAGAGTGTACTTAACCAGGCTCTGTGAAGCATATAATTTAATATTTTCCATCTTTATGCCTTATAAATGTTTCCTCCAGAAATTTCATTAGATTACATAAGTAGGTATTCTGGAGTTCCTGAGTTTATTCACACTGAGCACAGATGTGGAGGGAACTTTCTGCTTCTTTAGTTTTTCATTTCTATATCACTAATCTCTTTAAGAGCTGGGATGTGAGGGAGGATGTTTAAATTCTGTCAATTCAAGCAAGTTTCTTGGGATCTTTCTCGTCAATCTGTGGCCTATATATCGGGGCTCCCTGCATCTTTGAGGGTGTCTGTTAGAAGTTCAAGGTTTCAGGTCCCATCCAGAATAGTGAATCTCCTGTATTTGTATACATCCTTGGGTTTGAAAACTTCCCTTTAGATCCTGTCAAGCATCTTGGCTTGCTTGGGCCCCCTCCATGGCATGCAGGCCCCTCTTCAGAGTGGCACCAGGTGGTGGGGCTTTGTGGCCAGAGCTGAGGAATGGGAGCTTAGAAACCTCCTGTGTCTGCATCTGAAAAGCAGTGTGCTCTTCAGGGTTTATGCTTGGTTGTGGCTGAGGTCCATCTTCACTCTTGAAATCCCTTGACTTCTCCAGGAACATTCAGGTTTGATACTTCCCCACCAGGACCCCATGGGTCCCCTTCCCTGCTCACTCTAGGGGTTCCTTGTCTCAGGCTTCCCAGCTTCCACCTTCCCATTGTGACTGTGGCCTCTCTGGGTCCCACCCAGTTCTTGAGAAGTCAGAGAGATTTGGTATTCCCTATCTGATGCTCCTCTGGTTTCTGATGGCATGCCCATGCAGGTGGGTGAGGCTCTGCCTCCTAAACATGCCCCCTCCCCTTTGCTGGCGGAGGAGCAGACAAGTCTCAATCCATTTCCATGCTCCCTCGCACTCTGAGCTAACAGATTCCAAGGAAAGGAGGATTGCTCTGGCTCACGGTTTGGGAGGAGGTTACAGTTCCTTGCAGATCAATCCTATTGCTTTGGGTATGCAGTGATACATGATGCGGAGAGTGTCCGGGAGAGCTATTTGTTTACCTCATGGCCAGGAAGAGGATAAAGAGGAGGGATACGATGCCACTCTCACCTTCAAGGTTCTGTCTCTCAAAGGTGCCACTCCATCCCAGTAAGCTCAGAGCTGGGGACAGTTGAGGACATGATGACCCAAACTATAGAAGCTCCTGAGGACTGGACACCCAGGTGTGTCTGTGTGTGCACATGCATGTGTGCATGCATGTTTGTGTGCATGTGTGTCTGTGTATGTGTTCATGTGCATGTACGTGTGTGTGCGTGTGCGCATGCACACACGTTTAGGCATATGTATGTACATGTGGTGGCCCATGGTACCAAGCATCTTCCACCATTGCCCTCCACGTTAATTTTGAGGCAGGGCCTCCTGCTAGTCTAGCCACCCAGCCTGCTCTAGTGAGTCCATATTTTCACTTCCCAAATGCCAGAATTACAGGCAGGAAGCCACGCCCATCAAACATTTATGTGGGTGCTGGGGACCCGAACTGCAGTCCCCATGTCTATGCAGCAAGTGCTTTAACCTCTGAGCTCCATCCTTCAGTATCCTAATTAATTCCTGCTACGGGTTTGTGTTTTCTCTTTATGCTGTAATGAGCATTTTCTGTATATTTTTGTATACTTATCCTGTTATTTTCTTTGGCTGAACCCCTGAGAGTGAAATTGTGGCTTCAGAAGAGATATAGTATTTTTAGTCTTAGATATCTTCAGACTTATCATTGGAATTCTACTAGCAACTAGAACCAATATGAATAATACAACTATAATATGAGACTTTAAAATCACAAAAGAAAAAAAAGCAGAGACAATCTGAACAACAGGGTTTGGCTGGGTAGGTCTATTTTGATCTAAAGTCACACCAGTGTAATCCAGATCTGTTTAATGAAAAAGTGAAGTCTAAATGTAGGATTAGTCTGTCTTGACATAGAAGCTCCAGCAATGTCCATAGAAACCAGCTTCTCCCACCACCTCCAGACTCTGTTCTTCATCTGGAGGCCACTTCTGCCCACACAACTGCAGGACTCTCAGTCTAGCTCAGCGGAAAGAGTGGCCTTCGATCGGCAGAATTTCTAGCATGTGTTCACTGGACTAGACCTTGCATTGATCAGACCTCTGCATCGAAAACAGTAGAACCTCCTAGTTCTCAATAGGGGTACAGTGTAAGAGAAATGAAGCAATGTTGGGGTGTGGAGATGGGGGAGAAGCTGCAGCCTTTGCTTGTTGGCTCTTCATATATGGCTGGAATGAGATGGGCCACTCCTTTCAAACACCTAGCAGAGTCTGAAAACTGGGCATGCTAAAAATCCGTACAATGTGTAATGATTTTTGATGCTGCTTACCTGTAGAAATCAAATGATTTCTATGTTGGATTAGAGGACAAATTAATTTTTAGCATCAATTTTCTTGTGACCATTAGGAAATTAGAACTCCAGGCAAACGCTTGTATTGTTTTTCTCTTGGATGATGCAGCCTAGAAGGAAGCAGGCGTGGTTTTTCAAAAGCTGTGTGTGTGATCTTCTGTATTTGGAGAATGCTCAGGCATACTACAGGTGTACCTGCCTCCTCCACCAGGGGGCGCAGCGATCAGTTTATGCAATTGGAACGGTGGGCAGAGTTGGTTGGAGATTGCTCCTTAGGCCTGGTGGTGTCCTTGGCTTGCAGAAGGGCCCTTCTGGGGTGGCAATAGCTCTTTCTTAGCACCTGCAGTGGGCTCAGAGCCTATGGATTGATGGGTGTAGGGTGCTAGGAATCCATAAGCTAGCCAGACTTGGTGGGAAAATTCCCTGGAAATTTTCCATAGAGCTCAGTGTTCATTCTCCAACTCCAAGGGCTAACAACAAAAGCCCAAATCTTGGGTTCTTTGTCTCCTAGCAACAGTTTCTCTCCCTAGCCCTTAGTTGTTTTTTTAAAACGTTGTATTGAAATCTAACAGATAGGTAGAGAACTGAACAAATATTTGAGAACACGACTTAATATGTTTTTACAAAGTGAACCTCTGTGCAGCCAGCCCCCAACAGACCAGAAAACTGGATGTTAGAACCTGTTTCCTGGGATCCTCTTCTTGATTCTAGCAGCATGTATTAATTGTGCTTGGTTTTGAATCTGTCACCAGGGAATCATACACACTGTATTCCATAGTGCCTAATGTATTATCATCAATGGCGTCTTCTGAACCGTCATGCTACTGTGTTGTATTGTTGGGGCTCATTTGTGCTCATTGCTGCAGAGTGCTCTGCTCGGTTGATGAGCCAGGCCTGCTTGTTGGGTCTGCTGTTGATGGACAGCTGGGCGGGATGCAGCATGGGCCCTTGGGCCCTACTGTATGTATTCTTGTTCACAGCCTTTGATGAGTGTGCACATCTGTGTGGATGGGTGTGCTGCAGCTTGCTTGCCATGCACAGAAGCTCTGTAATTTTGCCCAAGGAAAGGGCTCTATTGAAGACCGATGGTCACAGAGCAGTCTGTCCACTGTGAAGAAATTTAAATAGCCTACAGTAAAGGGAAATGGAATGTGTTTTGATTAGAACTAGGGGCCTTGGTGAGATGTTGCATTATCGGTACAACAGCCCACATAGAGCTGGTAGATAATTCTGTCCCTTCTGTAGCTGCTGGTGTCACCTCTTGTTTCTAACTTAGGGCTCTGTAGCCTCGTTCTCCTTCCCCAGTTGCCACTCACTGGAGGATTTTAGTTCTTCCCCTTCCTGTTCATCCTCATAGCCTCTGACATAGGCATGGGAGTCGAACTCCTGTGAATCTCAGCGGTGAAGCTTGGGCTCAGATTGCTAAGGAAGAGCAGGATACCCAGACCCAGCAAGCAGGGCACCTGGACACAGTAAGGGACATCCTAGGGAGATGCGGGAGTGTGCATCAAACATACTCTCACACAAGGATGGCAGAGGTGCAGCTGATGCCCCTGTACTCAACAGCATCAACTTCTCTATTGCATGACGTTAGCTCAAATAGAATTTATCCCTGACCTTTAAAAAAGCAGCATAGGTAAAACAAAGGAACCAAGAAAGTTTAAAAATAATGAGCAAAGATATATAAGGACAAACAAACCAGTATTAAATCAAAGCAGGAGGCACCAGAACGACCAAGTTAGGCTGTTTTATGCTAACAAAGGTATATTCTGCAATGGAGAAAAAAATGGATTCACTACAAAATACAGAAAACAAACACTCCTAAAAATAACAGCAAGAAATAAAAAAAGATCACATCTGTCTGAAAGTTGGTTCTTTTTAGAAAACATGAAACAAAGTGAATAAATTCATGACTTAATGGAACTATGTAAGTACAAAAGGATGATTTAGTAGTTACATACTAATTGTCTGTTCTAACCAACAGAAACTAACCATGGGATTCAAATATTGATGAATCATTTAAAAACCTCGGACTCAAGGGAAACATCAGCTTATTTAAAAATGTTGAATTGTGTATCCATGATCATCATTTCGTAAAACTAAAGTTAGTAGGGGGTGATTTGAACAATTATTTGTTTGGTTAATTAGCCAAAATAAATGAAGCAGATACTTGGCCAAAATAATGTTTAAACCACAGGAGAAATAAATGTTTACATGTTAGGCTCTTCAAGAAATAACATTACCACATAAATACATGTGTACATATATAAAAAGATACTTACATATATCTATCCATAGAGGAAAATTTATAATTTAGTCCTTTTATTGTTACTCACACAAACAAACAATTTTGGGGGCTGCTGAAGTGGCTCCCTGAGGCTGTGCAAGGCTGCCAACCTGAGTTCAATTCCTGATTCCTATAGTGGAAAGAGAAAATCAAAAGTTGGTCTCTGACTTTCATGTGTGCCAATGTAGTACATGCCTATGTACACACACACCACCACCACACCCACAAATAATAAATAAAGGAAAACCATTTTTTTAAAAATAAAATGCACCATAAACAAACTAGAAAAGGGCAATAGTCTAATCCAAGAACTATATGAGGAAGGAGTTAAGAGACCCCTGGAGATGAAGCAGTCAGGGAGCAGAAAGGAAGAATTGACGCATAAGTCCGAGAACTTGTTCTTGGAAAAGACCAATGTGATTAAGATTGTGTCTTAACCATCTTCCTCCGCACAAAGTGAAAGGTGAAAGAAATGCACCCCACTGAGAAGATGGGTGGGGCAGGGAGAAGCAGTCACAAGACACACACGCACATGCACAGACTCAGCATCTAGCTGCTCCAGTGCTTTAAAAAAAATCACACTGAAATAGCGTTTTTCTCCAGAAATATGCTCTTATATCTTCTTAGGAAGCAGCGGACACTAAAATGAACAACCGCCTCAGGAGAAATTGGAAAAGGAACTATCAAGGAGATATTTATATGTAAAAGGGAGATGGTTCCAGCGAGCTATTAAAGCATATTGAGGTGTTTCTTTCACTAAAATTAAGTGCCAATAGGATGCTCTGAGGAAAACTTTCTCAAGACAGGAAACGTATTCGAGTCTTCACAGAATGTCTAACAAACCAATAACAAAAAATGAACAATGAGTAGAAAACCAGTAAAAAAAATAGCAAAGTTTTTAAAAGGGAAAACATGTAAGTGGATAGTAAAGTTAAGCAATGGGATTTGAATCTCAGTAAAACATAATCAGCAATTAAAGCTAAGAGACGTATAAAGATGGCTGTTTTCCAGTACCTTCTGAACTTTAGAATTTGATGGATGCAGGCTTGATTCGTCTCCTCAGCCACCTCTGCTTGTGGTTTGGTCATGTTCCCTTAATTTTCCAAACCTCAGTTTTCTAAGATATAAAGTAGGTGTCAATATTCCTGACTGAGCTGTGTACAAATCCTTAATCTGTGTAGGGCCTCAGTGGGCACTACATAGAGGCTAGTCTCTAATGTTATTGTTGGCCTCCAAATACCAGAGGACTTGAAGAATGAAGGTAAAGAAATGGGAACTCCTGCACATGTCCTTTTGTTTGCAATCCTCCTGAGAACAGTGACAGCTGCTGCCCGCTGCATGTACCACCTGCAGTGTCACAGGTACTATGTGTTCAGAGCACTAGGGGATGCTGGCGAGTCTTTGGGGGGCAATCAGAAGGTTGATTCCAGAACCTTAATAACACTGGTTGGACTTAGTTCTGCTTCTTAATGTATCTTAAGCAAACAGCCCACTACAAATATGGAAATGTGCGTAGTTCAAACCACACCGTGAACATGCTTCCTGGCAGAGTTCCTTGGGCCGCTGTTCTGCGGGAGTGCTGCAGTTTCTCGGGCTGCTTTCCGCCCTCACAAGCCAGGCATCACAGGTGCCCTCTCCTCCAGGGCCCAGCTGCATAGTGCCACTAGCGTTCTCTGGCCTTGGCAATAACCGTGTCACACAAGGAAGGAACAGGCCGGGCGGTGGTGGCACACGCCTTTAATTCCAGCACTCAGGAGGCAGAGGCAGGCGGATCT
>LOEQ01000557.1:290818-302562 GCA_001685075.1 Bramus lutescens | reverse complement strand
GGGGTTCACCTGACATGACATGTCTCCCTGCTTGCTTCAGTTGAGTCCTTGTTTGGTTGGAAATGTTATGATTTTTCCATGAAAATGGGCATTTTCATTTCAGCCCTAGAACAGTGCTCACCACAACTGTGCAGGGACAAGTTACCTTGCCTCAGGCAGAGAGGTAGCCAGAGGTGGTGAGGAAGCAGGGAGAGCCTGAGTGGGGTGTGGCCTTGAAGAAATCGTTGTTGACATGTTGTGTACGTGTGTGTGTGTGTGTGTGTGTGTGTGTGCGTGGGGAGGGCTGTTGCTCCTCCTTTCCTGGGTGTAAGTGTAGGGGTGGGATGGACCCCAGTAAGCACAGAGAGACATTTCCAGTCCATTCTGTCTCTTACCTCTAACTTACCTCTCAGGAACCACTGCAAGCCTGTGAGCAGCCAGCCACCGCCTTCAGCTTCAGGAGCTAAATTGCATTTCCATTCTCCTGGCAATCAAATGCAAGATCTCTGAAATCTTCAAAGAAAAATAGAGAAAGAGGGTTCATATACACATCTACTATTTTAATTTAATGTAGCTGTAACTGTTATCATTAATTATATGAATTATATTACCAGTATATCTACTGAAGCCTCGATGCCCTGTCTAAACAGTTCATCATTTTAGTGCCCTTTTTGGAGGTAGCTTCAGATTTTTAAAACCTGTCTTTCCAATGCTATGTTCTGCCTCCTGCCCCTCACCCTTAATTGTTCCTGCTGACACTGGTTGAATTAGATTAGGGACCTGGTTCCAGCAGTTGAGCTATCCCCAAGGGATAGAGAAGGTGAGGCAGTCGATAATGTCAGGAGAGATTTGTTCTGTCAAGTGAATATATTGAGGTCAGTGGCTGCAGTCCCTGCTTGCAGCTCTTGAGAAAATCTAGAGACCACACTGTGTAGTTTCAGCCCACCCTGCAACACTCCCCGGGCAGCGCTTCTCTGTCCAGGCCTAGCCCTTCAAGGAGTCTACCATGCACTGCCCTCTGGGCTGTACCTGTCTCTTCTGCTCTTGGACTCTTTGCCTCTTGTTTGAGGGCCATCAACTTTGTCCTTGGAACAGAGTATCCCGTGCACCTGCCCGCGTACAACTTAGTTGCACACACTGCCCTGCTCCTGCTTCTGGTGGTCCTGCTGGAGCTGCACACACCAATCTCTGTGAGGGAAGGTACATGGAGCCATGCTAATAACATTTTCCAGAAGCCTCCGAGGAGAAAAAGGATGGAGGAACACCATCTTGCAGACGTATGCACGTTTTTAGAGAGCACAGGCCTCTGTGCCGGACACCTGCCATCACATGCCTCAGCCTTGTGTGTCTGTCTGGTCTGTGCATTGGCCCTGGTGCTCCTGTCCCTGTTCTGCTGTGGTGGTTGTGCTGGGTGTAGGTGCATTCCTAAGGCTGTGTGGCCAGAGCCTTAGATTCGCTGTGTTCCAAGGAGCTGCCAGTCCATCTTCCATTTCTCATATGGCTTCTTCTTTGTTCTTGCTGCTTTGCTCTGCTCCGGGCCCTTTACTCCTTTCTCCCATGCTGATGCTCCCAGCCCCTCCCCCCTCTCACCTCCCTCTGCTCCTGCTCTGCCCCTGCCCTCCTTGCTATACCATCACCTCTTTTTCCTATCCCCTTCTTCATGGTGATTGGGGACTATTTCTTTGTCCCTCTGTGAAAGACTGCCTCCTCAGCAGGGGCTCATCATGGCTGTACTTCCAGGTCCCTGGCTTCCAGGTTCAGCATAAACCTTCTGGTCCCCTCTGCCATCCCAGGCACAGCTCAGGCTCTAAGATAGGAATATTACACCCTGAGCCCACCCCCAACACTGCTTTGAACCACTTCTGCAGCTCCAGGGGTCCCTGGGCTGTCCAGGGATGCTCCTTGGGGCTTTCCCATCAGTGTATACAGTGTTAACAGCTGGAGATGGTTTTGCAGAGATTGTTTTGCTTGCTGTTTGTTTTTTTTCCCCCTGTAGACAAAGGAGCCTTTTCATCTCCCAGGGAGATCTCACCAGGTATCTTTGTTATGTGAAAATGGAGTTGATCTATGTGCAGGTAGGACACAGGTCATGTAACCTGCCACCTACCAACTCACCCCTGTGGGGCCATTAAAATTCTCCCATAAATCCTCTGGAGTTCTGTGGGACCCCACTGATAGACACTGCAGCAGGCTACGCTCTACCAGATGAATTCAGGAGTAGACAAGAGAGTCTCAGTGTCGCACCTTTGATTATTTTCAGCAAGTGTGGTCACTGGGAGCCACAAACCCAGTACACACACCACCTCTGGTCTGCACCGTCCCAGTTAGCGGGCCTTGAATTTAAGATGGGAAAGAGACAGTATATCTGTTTGGTAGTAGGCAAACTTTAGGTTTCAGATTTTGATCTGCTCTTGGGGAAGTGGTGTATAGTCTGTATCCCTTGTCCAGCAGCTCCTGGTCAGCCATGCCATTGTGAGGGCCGACAGCCAGCATTTCACTGTGTTGCTTCGCAGGTCATTTTGGAGACTGTAGATCTGAAGTGCAGTTTTGACTTAATGATATTTCCTATGTGTGGTGGATTTAATGGGCTCTGCTGCTGCTGTGAGTGGAGGAGCTGCTGTTGAAAGGTGTGAGAATGTAACAGCAAATCTTCTCATGTAAAACAAGACATGGCGTTTGTCAGACAGTGTGTGAACCCAGAGCGCATTTAATTGTGACTTGCCGGCATTCTTTGGCAATTAAATAATAAATTCATCTAGAATGGAAGTCCAAGGGGGGATTGCTAACTCTCGGGGTTATCTTGTGCATGTGTGTGTGTGTGTGCGTGTGTGTGGTACTGAGGGTTGTAAGTCAGAGCCAGGAACATTCTAGGCAGACACTGTAACACTGAGGTACCTTGTAGCCCCTCATCTCAGACATCACAAAGGCAAAGTCCCCTCTTTTTTCACACTGGTAAAGCTAGTTGCTGGAAGGTCACTGCCCAGGACCGTCATGGCTGTCACCTGACCTGTGGATGCTCATTACTTGATTGCAAGTCTGGCAGTTTCTGAAAGATTGAAAAGAATTTTCTGGTGGGTTTGGGCATCAGAAAAGTGACATGGTTGCCTAGAAGAATCAGCCACGGTGGAGGTGGGTAGCTGGGGGTGAACAAAACTGGCTACCCAGAGGGAGGGTCAGGGAGATGAAGTTTGCACAAGAGCCAGAAGCAAGGCCGTAGGGACTAACTGATGGATGACCTGCTGACAAGTGTCCTGTGACCCTTGGAATTGGGCACAGCAGCCCTAGAATCTTCTGGATTCACTGACCAGACTTTCCGTGTCCTACACACACATAGTAACAGCAGTGCCCTGGGGTGCACTGGGGTGAACCTCCACCCATCCCGAGGCCTCTGCCTTACTCTTCCTTTGGAAATGCATATGCTGTGATTTTTCTCTGGTGTGTTAGGAAGCTTTTCTTTAGTTCTGCATCAACCAATTGATCTTGTCATAGACTCTAAAAGGCGATTTCAACAAATCTATTCTTCAGTTTCACAGTCTTCTTAATTTTGTCGTATAATATTGAAAATCAGCACGTAAGCTCTTTGACTTCTCACAGACCCCGACTCTGGGGAAGGAGCAAATGACTTCCACGATGCTAAAGAAATCTAGCTGTAAAAAATATGGAGGTGGTAGTTTTTCTGAGGAATTTCAAGACTTCAGCCAGTGTCTCTGGAAGAGATTCGTGAAACCCCTGAAGGAAGCCTTTGGGGCTAGTAGAAAAACTTGTTTTTAAAACAAATTTTAATTGACTTAAAGTTTTTTACCGCCTTAAACTTTTTTCTTTTCTTTTTCTTTCTCTTTTTTGTGGTGCTTAGGATGAAATGTACAAAACAAGGGTCTCATGTGTGCACGTCTTCATCTTCTGACCCTTCTTCAGTAGCTGGAAATCGTCCATGTTTATTGGTGGGGTAAATGTCACAGGGTCCATACAGAAAAAGTCAGGGGACCTGTGTTTGGGCCATCAGTAAAATATGCCATGTGTTTGTCACCATGGTCACCAGCTGTGCTGTAGAACAGTAGGACCTGTGACTGTGGTGAAATGCACACCTCTGTCTACCACCTAACTATCATGAGGTGCACAGAGCATTCCTACTGCAATGGAGTCTTCTCCAGCGCCTTCTCATCGCCCTCAATGGAGATTGTAACCATTAGACCGTTCAACCTTCTGCTAGCCCCTGCCATCCCAATCCAACAGGACTGCGGAGGGTGCTTCAGAGTGTGAGACTCTGCCTGTCCTGGCTAGTTTTATGTCAGCTTGACACAGGCTAGAATCATTCAAAAGGAGAGAACCTCAATTGAGAAAATGCCTCCATAAGATCACAATGTAGGATATTTTCTTAATTAGTGATCAATGGGGGAGGGCCCAGCCCATTGTGAGTGGTGCCATACCTGGGCCGTTGGTCCTGAGTTCTATAAGAAAGCAGGAAGAGCAAGCACGAGGAGCAAGCCACTAAGCAGCACCCTTCCACGGCTTCTGCATCAGTTCCTGCCTCCAGGTTCCTGTCCTGCTTGAGTTCCTGTTCTGACCTATGTCAGCAGTGAACTGTGCTGTGGAAGTGTGAGCTGAATAAACCCTTTTCTCCCCAGGTTTCTTTGGTCATGGTGTGCCATCTGCAAGCATACACATGCTGATTTTACCTGTAGAAGTTGGCGTTCTCTGTAGCACACATTGTCTGTGCTCAAGGCTAAGGGCTGTCAGTAGTCCATGTTGTTTCTGGATATCCAGGCAAGGGTTCCATGTCTGGAGGCAGACAAATGACCTGAAGGTTGGCATGATTAGAAAGAGCTTCAAGGAGAAAAGCCAGAGCCAGGAGTGATGGGTGGGAGGAGTTAACCCAGCCAAGAGAAAAGAAGGGCACTGGGAGGGTGGTTTTCCTAAATTAGGGTGGGACGGCAGAAGAAGAACACATCTAGGGGTGTAGAGTAGTCCAAGCCTACGTGTGAATGCATGTGTATGTGCATGTGCATGTGTGTGTGTGTATGTGTGTGTGTGTATATGTGTATGTGATGTGTGTGTAGCTCTTTAACATTTTAACTAAGCTGCCACTCAGAGAGCAGGATAATACTTTATTCTGGACATGTTGTCTCCGAGGGTAACAGGGATGTTTTGCCATTATCTACCATGTTATGCAATAGAAGAATAGATGGCCAGTATGCTGCATTCACCAACACTGGGATTGGAGCGTTGGTCAGAACACTGCCTGCGGCCTCTGGGGAAAGAGGAGCAATGCTGCTCTGCCCAAACTCCCATGCTTGAGAGGCTCCTCACCTTCTCCTTTTGTGTCGTCTGTCTGTCTGCTCTGCTTTTGTTTGTCTGGATACTCCCAAAGCTGCTCCCATCTCTCCATCCTTGCCTCCTAGGTCTCCTTTGGGGGCTGTAGAATCCTTACTCAAAATCGCACAAGGTTTTCAGGGGAGAGGCTCAGAAATGTATATTCTCAAAATAACCAAAGAAACGGATTGATCCAAACTCAGCTTAGTGAACTGAGTCTGCAGTAGCATGGGTGACCTCAGGATGTCACAGCAGCCTCCCCTGCATTAGGAAGGTCAGTCTGAGCAGCTGAAACACAGACAAAAGCCCACCCCAACTTGGGTGACGGCTCATAAAAGCAGCATAACTAGGCCTGTGCCTGCTGTCAACTTCCCACCTCTTAGCAATAAACAGGTCATAAACTCAGGCCTTCCTGGCATGGAAAGAAAGCAACCAGTTAGCCTGGAAAGCCACCCTTTGCCTGTGAGAGGATATTAACGGGCTAAGTCTTGTGAGGGACTTGCGGAGGATGACCGTAGATGCTCTGATTCAAGGCAGCAAAGATCATGTAAAATCTGGAATAAATAGCAACACCACACTTGGGCCCTCACCTGAGATTGTGGCATTGTCTTCTAGGACCCCCTGGGTATCTATCACAGCATGTTCTCCCGGATTCTCTCACCTGAGGACCACATATCTTCATCTGTGTACTCTTACCTAGATGGGTATCACAGCATCCTCTCCTGGACTCTCTCATTTGAGGATGATCTGAACTCCTGCCAAATAGCACAGCAACCTCCCTGGGATCTCACTTGGGTATCACAGCACCCTCCCCTTTTCGGCTGTCACCTAGGCATCACAGCATCATCCCCTGGGCTCTCATGAACATGCCACGTTGGCCTCCTTTGGGTTCTTACTTGTGTGACACAACATGCTCCCTTGGGCTCTCCCCTGGGGCTTTTGCAGTGTCACTGTTTGTCCCTTTGCAGTCTTCTCTGCCCACCCGCTACCCCTCTTCCCTTGAAAGTCTGCATAATCTCTGCAAAAACTTAAGCCAGACTTCAGCATGCTCCCACCCGGTTGTTTGGTTTCACTGCAATCTCCCCCCTCATCTTCCTGTGTGACGTCATGCCTTCTAGGCTGTTGATGGAGATGCCCACAGTTTGCTCTTGCTTTGCTTCATCATGTTGTTTGTTTAATTTTCCTGATCCTTAAGCCAGACATTTCTTGCCTAAGGGAGTTACTGCCCACCCTGATCACATATAGAGCAGTGCCTGCACACAACTGATATTCAGTAAATTGCATTTGTGGCACAGGTATCCAGCAGAGCCAGGCCTGGCCCAGGCTATCAGCTATCCCAGATGCTATGCAGCAAACTGAAGGAACACTCTATTTACTTAAGCAGAAACTCATTGAATCTGAAATGGAGTCACTTCACTTGAGAAACCTGCCAGATATTCCCAGTGATTAGATGTTAGTGATAGGCAATTAGTTTTCATTCGTTTGATTTTGGTCTTTTTATTCTTGACATATAATAATTGTGCATATTCATGGGGTCCAATGTGATATTTTGATTCATGCATGCATTTTGTAATTATAAAATCAGAGCAATTAACATATCCATCACCTTAAACTTTTATCATTTCTTGATAGTGAAGGTATTTAAGTCATTTTTTCAGCTGTTCTGTGATACATTTGCACGTTCTTGCTAGCGTCATTTACTCTAGTGTGCCGATGCTGTAAGAACACCACAATTCATTCTTCCCATGAGGCTGTAGCATTGCACCTCCTGAAGGCAATTACATTTAACTGTACATTGATAAATATTACTTCTGGATGTAAAGCCTTTTAAAGTTTTAAATACAACTGCCATGGAGAAGAAATCACCATCCACATGAAAGAGCTTCGTGAGTTTTCACTTTGATACTGGTTTATGCTGATGATGGACTGATAGAATCACAGCCCGACAGAGAAGCATCTTCAGTGCCCCTGGGATGGTCCAACTGAGTAACAAAGTAAGAGCAGAGGAAGCGACAGGGGATGTAAGTTCAGGTCAGATGGCAATGCTCCAGGCCTGGGTTCTAGCCTCAGCATTTCAAAACCCACAACTTAACAAATGTAAGTTGTTATTCTCATGACTGCTCTTGCTATTCAGCTGTATGTATTAGAATGCATCTGTGCTTTGTTTAAGCAGAACAACCAGTGGAGTTTTGTGGACTCTGGTCTGAGCCACGGATGGTTTTTAGCATGTTACAAAACTGTCAGGCAGTTGTAACTTGAGTCAAACAAGTTTCCCAGTGACTCAGTTCATCCCACAGATATGGCAAATTCATTTATGTCCCTTCCAGCATTAAAGACCTATAAGTTGAGAGGACACTTCATCCCTCCCTTGCCACATATATGGTTGTGATTAGAAGGCTCATACCTCCCAGCTCTTCTCTGGTAGCTTCTTGTCCCTTTGGAGGTGGTACCAGCACTGAGGAGGAGGAGGGGACAGTGTTGTTGGACATTGGACAGACCCTCCTGCTTTATGGAATGGATGGTTGCCACCTGTACCACTTACCACACCAGGAGGAGCTGAATGTCCTTAAAGCTCCATGCCTTCCCCCTTTCCACTACAGGCTGCTATGGTATTTAAAAAACTGGGTACCCAAATGCGGAACATTTGTGTCATGGGTAAATTCAGCTGTTCATTTTGAAAGTCAGCATTCCAGCCTGTTGAGGTGATCTCATTGCAATTTAGTGTCTCACCCTGATGTCATAATCCTTCCCCACTTTGACCCTGTCACTTGGTTGGGCCTGAACTCTGTGTTCTGACAGACCACACCTGCTGTCTCCCAGGTGGTGCTGCCTGTCGACCCCTTCCCATCACCACCGTCTTCCCAGGGCACATGAAAGACAGTGTTAGCATCATATTGAAATAAAGGCCCTCATCTGCTTAGCAATCCTCTAATATGCCAATCTTGTAACCTTATTAAAAGAGAAAATGAGATGAGTTTGGCCCGGCACTTGCTTCCTAAAGTACTCAGAGCCTTCTGCTCTGATAATCCCTGCTCGGATCTGGCCCGTGATTGACAAGTGGCTTATTGGTGTGCAGCTTTTATGCCTTCCTTTGCTTTTCATCTCTACTGTTCTCTATTGTGTTTTAAAATTAATACTTAAAATGCACTGCGAACACAACACAGTTCACATCAAATGGCAAGAGGAGACTGGAGATGAAGGCCCACTCCAGCCCATGCCTTGGGGACACTTACCCATCCCCGAGAGTTCTGTTTGCTTGTATCCTTTTGCAAATTAAGACGATTTAAAAAAAAAGCATTCATAATTAATTTTACGTCATGGTAAATATTCAAAAGTGGCTTTCCTAGCCACTTCTGAATATATGTTCAGTGGTGTTTCCACCACCCACCTCCAGAGCACAGAAACCCTTTTAACCATTGAACGCTATCTCCCCTATCCTTACTCCTTGCCACTCACAACCGCCATAGCCCTCCCTCCCTGTCTGTAGGAATTTGGTGGTTTGAGGCAACTCTAGTAGTATGACCATATGCTATTTGTTCTTTTGTGACTGGCTTATTTCACTTAGCATTCATTGGCCTTGAAAATGCCCCCAAGATTCATGTGTGATAAACGCCATCCCCCGTGCAGTACTGTTACGAGCAGATGGGTTACTGGTGGTATTGCAGGAGTGGGTTGATTAACAACAGAGTGGGTTTGTGACAGAAGCGAACTCGGCCTTCCCCTGCTTGCACTGTCTACTGCTCTCTTGCCCGCCCACATTCTTCGATAGGATAATGTAGCCAAAGTCCTTAACCGCAGGCCAATGCAATGTTCTTGGACTTCCCAGGCTCCCAAACTATAGGGGTCGAACCCCCTTTCTTTGTAAATTACCTCGTCTAGGGTATTTCTATGGCAATAGGAACTGGACTGAGATGGTCCTCAAGGTTTGTCTCTATGTAATGTGTCAGATTGCCTTTCTTCTTTAAGGCCACATCATGTTCTTTGTATTTAATACGTTTGCTTGTGCACTCAACCCCTGATTGATGCTTGGGTTGTTTTCACGTTTCGGCAACTGTGCACAGTGCCTTAGAGAATACAGACATTGAGTCCATGTTTCCAATCATTCTGTTTGTGTGTCTGAGTATAAATGCCACGTCAGGTGGTGGCCATTCATTATAAAACGTAAAACTGGTCATATGTTGGTCTTGAATTACATTTAACTAGGGGTAGCATCCGAATCTGGCTAGCTGGTTTTAGTTCTCGCATCTCTTTGCCTTTATCTCGATAAGTTATAATCTGAAAATCTTGCTGTTATCCTTCTGTAAATGCCTGGCATGATGGTTTTAGTGAATCATATGGTTTTGTGGTCATTTAGCTAGTTTAAGGGTGATCTTACGTAGACCTCTGGAGCCTTGAGAAGCGTCCTTGTGCCTAGCCCTCATCTCAGCCCGGCCCCGCTCTTCCCTGGTTGCGTCTCTAAAAGCTGATCTTTGGTATTTTTTAGAACAAGATATGGTCATGTGGATTTGTAGGATGGGCCAGTGGGCATTTCTGCAGCCTGCCTTCTAGATACCCTATGGGTCTAACACATAACCTCCTGTTCTTCCGGGGGAGTTGAGCTGAGCCTCCTCAATGCCTCCTCCACGTGCCCCACCTATCCCAAATACTGCGTCCATGCTTAGGCATCCAAAAAGCAGTTGGACTCCCCTGCCCATGATTGCTTTGTTTCTTTGGCCTTGTGAATCTATTATCTCTGTGATTTCATGAGTGAGAAGGGGGATAGAGGGCCAAGTAATCACTTATTACCAGAATTTCCCACTCTTCATTGTACTGAAAAACATTCCAACAGGACCAGAAGCCACAGAGTTTAGAGACACGTTCCTGTTATAATTATAATGCAAAGGATTTTTGTGGTTGGGATACCTGTTTTTCTGTGTAAGTTGCAGCAGCTTGCTTGCCTGGCTTACATATACCAGGGACTGCAGGGGTCATGCCCAGAGCTGGGCTGCTTTGTCACCAAGATGTCAGAATGCCTGGTGGCTCCAAGCACATTAATTACTTGGCCATCACATTTCCTCTTGAAGAATCCAATCTTCTCCTTAAAACCTCAAATAAAGAAGAGGTTGTTGACTCTTCATGAGGAGCAGACAATGACTGCATGATTTGGCAGTATGCCTTCTCAGTTACTACAGGAAAGAGCTGGAGCAGGGGCTGGAGATATTTGTTCGTCCATCCACACGGCTCTGTTACCTCCAGCAGCCTGAAATGTACTAGCTTTGTGTAATAGAATATTATCCATCCATAGAGAGAGAGAGGGCTTTTGACACAGGATGACACGAATGGCTCCCGAGGACATGGGGCTGAGTGAAATAAGCCAATCACACAGGACGCATATGGTGAGATGCTACTTCTGTGAGGTGTGGAGAGCCCTCAGAGCCTCTCTCATGCTAGGGATAGAGACAGGAGGGACAGTCCAGGCTGAGGAGAGGGCAAGTGGGGATTTCTAGGCTTTGGTGGAGAGTTCCAAACCTGTGTTCACATGGAAGTTTCCAGTTATAAAAAGACAGGAACGCGAGAATGGGGATGGTGGTGGCTGGAGAGGTTGGAGGGGAGATAAGAGAAGGTAAGAGGAGAGTGTAATAAGAAAGCATTATATATGGGCATGAAATTGCCACAGAACAAATTGAATAAACAAAAACATTTATTTTTGAATCAGCCCACATTTCCTTACTTACCAGCCATGATACAGGCATTGTTTCAGAGCACATCCGAAGCAATTCTATCCGGCTGGAAAGGTTTTATGGCTGAAGATTTAAATGAACTTGGCCTTTAAGAAATGAAGTGAAGTAAAGGAGAGCCAGGAAAATTCTCCGTGACAACATGCTGAGCCAAGTGACCTCACCGAGCAAGGTGACACAGTTGCAGAGCCTTGAGACAGGCTTGCCCAACACCCGGGGCAATGGTAACATAGGCTTCCTGCTGTCAGTCTAGTGTAGACATCACAGTTCCTGCCTCCAGACTCTCCCATCTGCAGGAAGCAAGGCTCCAGAGAGAGTTGTAACTTGACAAGTTCCTATTCAGTGCATGCCAGCAGGGGATCCCAAACGGTATAAAACTGGGGGGGTACACTGTCTTGCCAGGTGACAGTTTGGAGAAGATTGGCCTGCAGGTGACCTTTGCCAACAAGCACTTATTAACTGATAAAGTATGAAAGACCTGCGCATTATTTTCCTCTGTGCTGGGGGGCTAGAGTTGATGGTTTTTAACTTGGAAGTTGGAACTGGAGAGTAGTGGTGTCCCCATCTCTTTGTAACTGCTAAAGCCTGCAGTGTTCCAATGGGCTGACCGTGACCAAATCATTACTTAAGAATGATTTCTGACATGTGTATTGTTTTATATTTTAAAATTTAAATGTTGAGTCTGAAATGATTGCCCTCAGGTATTTATATATTGGTGTAGATGATAAAAATGGATCC
>LOEQ01000557.1:212566-254392 GCA_001685075.1 Bramus lutescens | reverse complement strand
GCGGGCCTTGGCCCTGGTCTCCTGCCTTTCTCTCTGCTCTCTAGTCTGGTGAGTAGGGGCGACCTCGCGGGACTTTTCGTGGGCACCGAAAGGGAGAGGGAGCAGGTCGGGTCACACCCCCAAGTCATCTTGGCTTTTGGGGGTTGCGGGTGCTCCTGCTCCCCAAGCAGGGGGCACAGTGGCCACCCGGCTCCTTCTCTTGAGATGATCGGGTTGTGTTTTGGAATTTACAGAGTCCGACGGGCGGGGGGGAACAGAGGGGGAGCACTTGGTGCCTTTGTACTCAGGTGCGCCCGCGCTGCAGATGGGGCAGTTTGGGTAGTGTTCAGAAAGCTGGCGAGCGAGTAACTCGGGTTTACGGGCAGTCATTTGCTTTCCTTATGAGGTCAGGGCATGGGCGAGTCAGGTGTGATGCGTTCCGGACCTGTGATTTTGAAAACGTGAGTCGGCATGAGGGTAAGAGTACCGTGTAAACAGTTGTTCTTCTGGTCAGTTCTTGCGCAGTCTTGACCAGTGGTCCCTTCGGGGCTGCTGTTCTTGAAGCACAGGTCTTATGAAGCCCTTTTCTGGTTACCTTGATGGAGAAGGTATCACGGAGTGTCTCCCGTAGTTTTCCGTCATTGCCTTTGGTACTGGGAGAGTAAACTAATCAATCTGCTACCTGTTCCTTTTTTTGTCTCTGTAACTTTAAGTTCGTTTTAAGCATATCTCTGGTTTCTGAGAAGCAGAAATAGCTTGTGAGCCAAAGGATTGCTAAGGTGTACTTTGGAAAGCCATTCTTTCTGAAGGAATTCCTAGGAGAATTCCTTCAGCGTCGTGACGTTTGGTGACCGAAAGGATGGCCTTTCTGTTGAAGTGATTTTGTTTCTTAAAATCTAGATAGACTTTCTTATTTAGCTTCTTCAAAGCACTAACAATAATTCCATTTTTATGGGTGTGTAATGGAATCCAGGGACTCTGAAGTTGTAGAGCTGTTGCTCATATAGAATAATATATTAATAAGGGTGAAAAGAAATCTCCTGTCTGAGAAAATCTGATTGGAAGGGTCTATATTTTGGAGAACAAAATGTTTGGTCTCCTGTTTGTCATTCTGAGCCCTTTAAATGCTCCTTAACAGAAACAGGTATCTGAAACGGGTGTGGGGTTGGTTAGACAGCAATTTCTTAGAGTTGATGAGCTTCTCCTTGTGGCCATTTTTTCTCCTCTCTTCCAGAAGTTGTCTCCAAGTTATGTTACCCACTTCTGCTTTGTAGATGGAGTGTTGTATGTTCATATTATAATAAGTTTCTGGAGTTTTAAAATGAGTATTACTCATTTTAGTTTGATCTTACACTGTCATCGTTTGATAGATTGTGGTAAACCTTTGTTTTTGTCTTTCCTTAGAGTATTATAGATTTAAACAGAAAAACAACCCCAGCCTGTCCATCTCATTCATGATGGTTGCATTTTTTTCTTTTGCACACTGTTAATCATAATTCTTGGATAAGTAGGACAATGTATTCTAGGTGTGATTGTAGCATAGCTACAGAACAGCAGTGGTAGCCAGTATTTGTCAGCCGTGCCAGGCATGTGGCATGTGTACATTTTAGCATCTTTGTCAGCACAGCCCACTCAGGTAGCTATTGTTAACTTCATTTTGTATTTTACAGATGAGTAAATAGAGAGGCTGAGTTAAGCTTGTAATGAGTAACATGGTTAAGGTTAAGCAGGTACTACATTCTGGAGCTTAGATTTGAACCTCTTTTGACTATAGGTTAAATAAGGCCTGTGTTATTAGACAGATAAGGTACCATCACTTGCTAGATACATCCACTCCAACATGTTATATAACTTCTTTGAACTTAAGTCATTGGAGTCTCAGTATGATAAAATTGATCCATTCGTATCCAAGTTACTAGAAGTAAATGAGGTAACACATAGGCCACTCTTTATAATAAAGACTAAGGACATTGTATTTATGTACTTCATTACAAAGGCATTCAAAGGTGTTTTCTTATGTTACTGTGTAGTAAACATTGTGACTCTTAAGAGTGAGCAGCCCATCTTGTTTTCAATACTGAAGCTATAGTGGCTAAGAAGCCCCTTTGTTAGTTCCTATTGCTGCTGTAACAAATTACCAGGAATTCAGTGCCTTACACGTAGTTATTTTATAGTTCTAGGGTGTGTGTGCAGGAGTCCAAAAAATCAGTCTCACTAGGCCAAAGTAGTTAAGGAGGAATAGCTGGTTCATCCTGGGGGTATAGGGGATTCCCATATTTTCACTTTAACTTCTAGGGGTTGCTTGTATTCTTTCTCCTGTCTCACATCACTTCAACCTTTTTCTTCAGCCTTCAACATCTGCTTATGACTCATCTTCTTGCCTCCACTTTCTCCTCTAAGGACTTACTATATTGGGTGTACTATTGGACAAATCTAGGAGACTCTTCATGTCTCAAAACTCTTAATTTGCTGAGGTCTTCAAAGTCTCTTACAATATAAAAAACAATGTTCAGATGCTGGTGACAGTCATTGGCATGGGAAGTTGATCATCTCACTGAAGTGGAAGATGTGATCCATGCCTTTAAATAGATGTTCTAATTAGTAAAACTGTGCATGTGCCTTTAAAATGTGTCTAATTTTTTATAAGTTATATACGTGTGCTAATATGACATAGTATATTAGTATATATAATTACATAAGTTAGGTATTTAAGAAAGTTAAAAATTATTTTAATATTACTGTTTTGTTTCCATTAAAGTTGTAATTTTCAATGAGAGCTGTATGATTAACTAGATTATTTTATATCAAATGTAGATGAGGAATGGTTTATATTGGTTAGTCTTCTTAGCCTTGCTATTTTCTTAATGGCTTATGCTTGTAATACTATGTTTGTTGACTGTTTTTTGAAAAAAAATGTAAAAGTTTATTTAGTTAAAACAAGATAAGATAATCCTTCAATCTTCTTAGCTGGACATGTGTAAAGCACAGTGAATTATGGTATGCTAGAGGTAAACCCCACTGCTTTTGAACTTCCATTCTTCCTTTGGATTTCTGGCTATAGGTCCTGCAGTTTTTGATGTGTGTCCAGCTAGCCCTTAAGATTAATAAATCCGTACATCAATCTTAGTTAAAGGCTTGTTTTTAAATAGTAACAGATCTTTCCTGTCTGGGCCTCAAAGGATGATCTTGGAAGAGCTAATATTTAGACCAATGAGAAGAGCTTGACATTTAACCAACTCTGATATATTTGACAAAAATATAAAGGTACATAGAAAGGACATTAGAAGCATCAAATGAAGAATTTGTATTTTAGGGTATCCTTCCTGTTATTCTATCATAAATTATGCCTTTGGGTCAGTTATTTCTATGAACCTCAGTTCTTGCCTGTTTATATTTTCCAAGGTGAATAATTCAAAGAGGGAAACTTGTATTACAAGCAAAGGGAACATTTTTGTGGGGTTATCTAGAGTGTTTAGTAGGAATGTAGAAAAGTCTAAAAGGAATGTTAGAAGTAGGTTTTTGAAGAGATTTGATTACAGTGCAGGTGAACTCTGATTTTAACCAGACAATGAGCAAGTGAAGTAGGTTAAATGAGAACAAAAGAGGCAGGCCATATTGATATTTTAATTAAATTACTAGCAAATATAAAGTTGATTGGCTGACAGACTTTGGAGGTGGTAGGTCATTAATGGAGATGCAGTAGGAGAGCATTGGGAGCTGTGTAAATTAAGATGATGACATTTCTTGTACTTAGACATATGTCAATCTAGTTTTCATGGATGGAAGAGGTTTTTTTTTTCCATTTTCCCCCCTTGGGTTATGATTCTGTTTCTGTATTCTTAATTTTTTTCTCTCATATTTTTTCAACTTCTTATTTTTGTTAATATATGGACAGAAAAACAAGAAACATGAGCTATGTGTTAGCCTTTTCTCTTTTTTATTTGTATAAACATTGAAAATTTCTGTTCTGTCTTTTACCTGGAAATTTTTATGAAAGATTGGGAAAAAATTGGGGTTGGTTCATGTATAGTCAGAGAATAGCATGTGGTGCTTGGAAGCAGTGTGGGGTCATTGTAAACACTGCCAGATCCTTCATAGGAGCTGGATGAACTAAGTTGCTTTAGTGGAAATAGATCTGTGAAAGGTGGTACATCTTTATGAAAATCTGTAGCATCTGTGTCCAGACACAAAAAGGCAAATGACTCTTTCTAATGTTCTTCGAGTTATTTTTAGGAGCTAGAGATGTGGCTCATGTTGCCCTTTAAGATTAGACATTTAAAGATGTTTTAGAATGTAAGTAGAAATAAGCTTGGCAGATAATAAAAAAAAATCAAAGATATTAACACTTTATCTTTGAGCATTATCATTTTCATATTTGTTTGTGACTAGTAAATTATTCTTTCACGTCTCAAGCTGAGCAGAGAAATGAACCCAATACATATAGTTAACGTTCTTGCACTTCTAATGAAAAGGGAGATGCTTAGAAAAGTACTAAATTGCATTTTCCCCCTCTCAAGTCATCTTCAGTTTGAATATTATACATATAGATACAATGTATACACACTTATTTTGTAGCTTATTTATATATGGAAATAAATAAAACACCCTGCTTGAAACAGTGATTTACACATTTCAAATTGTTTAGTGCCAGCTACCTAACACATAGAGCAGAAAACAGTTTTTACCTGCATTACCTATTTTGTTTTCAAGACCATAGTATGAAGGATTTTCACAAAGTATAATTCTATACATGTCACAAGGGAATGGGAAATTGCTTTTAAGTATTTTCAGTATAAAAATACAGTCCCTTAGGTTATACTTGTTTCATAAATTGAGTGCTTTTTTGTTGTTGTTTGCTTTTGAAGGACCTGTCTTTTTTTGTGTGTTGGGTATAAAGCTTTGGTGTTTCTCAAGTGCTAGACAAGTACTCTACCTTGTTCTGCACCCCAACCCCATAACTTTATTTTTGTGATGAATTACTAGCTAAAGTGATTTTTGTATTTTACATACAAGTAAAAGTGACACCTAGCTTTATTTATCAATGTTTTATAATGTTGACAGGATTTTTAGGTACTTAAACTGATTTTATATCTTGTACTAAGTACTATTATTATGTATGTTCTGATTCATTCCCTCTGGGAACTTTGGTAGCTTATTAAGTAAAATAGGAAAGGCTATAGATTAGTTTTGTTGTTGTTGTGGGTTTTTTTTTTTTTTTGAGACAGGGTTTCTCTCTGTAACAGCACTAGCTGCCCTGGAATTAGCTCTTGTAGAACAGATTGGCTTTGAACTCAGAGATATCATCCTACTTCTGCCTCCCGAGTACTGGGATTAAAGACGTGCACCACCCCTACCTGGCTAAGGCTATATATTAGGATTTAGAATATTCCACATTTTTTTACAAATTTATTTAAAGTAATTCTTTGTTAGCTACAATATATTTCGTACAGAGAGGGAAACAGTAAGTGTGGGACTTGAGCCTTGTGTACAAGCTGCTTGTCATAATACAGGTAGATACCTGTATTAGAGTATTGAAAAGGGTCTGGTATTCATTTTATGATTATTGCAACTCATGTGAAATATACAGCCTTTTAGTATGGACATTTTCATTTAAAGATAGAGAAGGAAGACACATGGACATTAAGCATCTTGGCCAAGTTTTCTCACAGCTAATTTCTGGTGGATCCAGAATCCAGGTAGCTATGAGTTGTGAGCCTGTGTTCTCTTAACCGTTATTTTCTGCCTCTGTGCCAGAAGAAACTTGGACTAGTTTCTTTACGTCCTTTTTTGCAGACAGATTTCTTATTGAAAAGGGGCCTGGATGAGCCGAGAGGATTTAAGAGCTGGAGTTAACAATCTGAAACTCTTTTGAAAAGCATGCTTTCCGGTGGCGGCGCATGCCTTTAATCCCAGCACTCAGGACGCAGAGGCAGGAGGATCTCTGTGAGTTCAAGGCTAGCCTGGTTAGAGCAAGTTCCAAAACAGCCAGAGCTGTTACACAGAGAAACCCTGTCTTAAGAAAAAGAAAGAAAAAAGAAAGGTACATTTTCCTAGGATTCCTACCTTATGGGTATTTTTGGTTTTGTATTCAATTTAATGTTACTGGATTAAATAAACTCAGCTGTTTTTATACAGCCAATATTCTAGAAATATGATTAAAATGCTAATGACTCGTTCAAAAAGCTGAGTTTCATAGTAGTTATTAAATGTAAAAAATAGGACTGGAGTTGCTAGGAAGGCTTGAATGTATGTGCCAATTGTAAACTCTCCTGTGTGAACAGGTGCTTCATGACCTGAAATAAGATGCTCTGGTGATGCTAATATGAATGATGGCTAAATCTGTATGTATGTGTTTCACTCCCTGCAGTGAGCAGGTGGTATTTAATTGTCAAGGGGAAAGAGATGGGTAAATTGATAATGAATGGATAGAAGTGGTAATGCAGTTAAGCCTAAGGAAAAATGGCAGATATATTTGTGAGATTATGATAAATTTTATAAGTAAAGCCAAAGAGCTGGATGATAAATATCCAACAAGGGAATTTATTTTGAGGTGGTTTTTTTTTGTTTGTTTTTTGACATTGTTGTGCTAGATATGTTTCAGAAGAGAGACTTAACGAGAACAGGACTTTGAAGCAGAGTAATTGAGTTTGCCACAGCAAGAGTGAAGAAAGTAAGTGCATTAAGCACACATTTTATGGAAGTAAATGATCTGGTTATGTGGTTGTGAATTTGACCCGTAGTGCAACTGTAGAGTGAAAGTCACAGCATCAAGCTAGTATTCAAAAGAACTGTCATAGTTTGTGTCTAGCCTGCTCTTGTTGAGCACTCCTTTCTGTTACTTATCGCACCTCAGCAGATTTACCAAGGCTCCTCTGCATTTGTAGGACTCTGCCAGACAAGAAAAGGTAGTTTATTGAAACATGTAGATGAGAACATAAACCCTTATATTTTAAATTATGAATTTATGAAATAGGTTCAAAGAGAGAGAGAGAAAAATGTGTTTTTTGTTGGTGGTGTACAAAAAGAAATGGAAGAGTTAGTAAAAGATTGAAAGAGGAATGATCCGTTAGTTGGAGGGGAATGGACTAAGCCCAGAATTTTAAGACTTAAAAATGCAGGCCTGAGAGATAGAAGACTGGAGTTGTCTTCATAGAGGAAAATATTTTTAAAGCAGAATGTTTGACTTTTGAAACAGAACTGAGCTTCTTAGATAAAAATGTCAAAAAATGACAAAGAAAGAGCCTTGAGGACCTGGTATGCTGCTGCCTTCCTGTGATCCCAGCACTTGGCAGGAGGGAGGATAAGCAATTCAAGGCCAGTCTCTGTCACAGGAGACAGTCAAAGCATAGAAAGGAGGAAACTGAAACAAAGATGGAAAGACCTTTAAGATCATTTTATCAGCAGTTAGTGTCTGATAAGGTTGAAAAGTTTGAAAACAAAACCACCTTTTTTTTTTTTTCTAAGAGGGAAGTGTTTATAAACTTGTGGGAATTGAAAAAGATGATGTTTGGGAAGTGGCAGACATGCATTCTTACATATTTGTTTGGTAATCTGAAGGAAAAAGAATTCTTAGAATATTTATAATAAAAAAGTTAGTGGCTACAGTAGCCTTACACTTTTTATCTTAATTTTTAAAAAGGATTTATTGAATTTTGTATATATGTGCATGTCTCTGTGTGGGCATGTGCAGTGTGAATGCAGTTGCATATGGAGGCCAGAAGAAGACATGGGATTCCCCTGGATTTAGAGACTGTTGTAACTATGTAAGTTGAGTTTTGGGAATTGAACTCTGGTACTCATCAAGAGTAGTACGTACTCTTAACCACTGAGCCATCTCTCCAGCCCCATACTTCTGATATTTATCAGTCCCTTAATGAAATTCTTTTAAATGTTTGCCTACGGATAAAAATTTGAAGACTTAGTCTCGAACCTACTTTTGAGGCTTAACTTTTTATTGTTCTATGTGTAGATTTCTGTTTTGTCCAGACTATACTGTTACCCTGGCACTTATTTATTTGGGAACTTTGTGTTTTGAACTGAAATTGAGAAAAAGCACTGTGTTTTGAATTTTATAGGATAAATACATCTTGCACAATTTCTTAAAATATGCCATTTTAACTATGATTAGTGTCTGATTATTTCCAGTAGCTTAAAGAAAAAATTTGTTGGCAAAATTAGTAATGGTAGATTAAGATATAAGACATTGCATACCTTGCTCAGTGCTTCTTCAATCATTGAATAGATTTGATATATGGAGTATAGTGACTTGAGGAAATCCAAGACCAGTTCTTGAGTGATGGCTAGTAATTATCTGAACTTCTAAATTGAGAGGTTTGATTATCAGCAAGCAATAGAACACAGTTTTCTCAGCTAGACAGAAAGGAGAAGGGACACATTGTGCTTTTACCTACAAAGAGAATGAGACCAAGCAAAAGCAAAGCAGTTTTTAAAGAACCTGATATACATATATGCATACATATCTATATGTGTGTGTATTTTAAAATTTTAAAACCAAGCATTTGAAAGAAAAAAGTTTGTGCCTATTAAGCAAAAACTCTGGAAGCCAAATGACAGTTTGGAATTATTTCATCATCAGTGTTTAACTAGAATGACTTCCATGTTATTTACTCATTTCTCATAAGTCTTGTATTTCTTCATAGAACTTTGTAGTTTAAAAAACTTAAGTAGTAATGTTAAAGAATAAAACCTGTATTTTTCACCGTTAACTTGAACTGTACTGCCCTAAATGAATGGCCAGCACTGTATTCCTGTATGAAGAATGAGGTGTGAATTTGGTATTGGAAGCATTCTTTAGCATGAGTGTTAACTACTGTTCTACATAGTGTATATTATTAGATTCCTTTACATGCTTCGAATAGTTTAGGTATTTAGTCCTTGTATGGTTATGGCTATATAAATGCTGTTCACAGCCGATTCATGTTGTATAATCTGATAGTTCCCTTTTCCCTATCATCTTCCCAGAAGTACTGACATGCTTTTACTAAATTTGCTTTTTTCTTTAAGTACAAAATCCTTCCAGTTACAGTGTATACTTGAGACTTTCAAAGACTGATCATTAGGTATGAATTTTACCTTCTATCAGGCTCATGACCTTCTGATAACCTTCCATCTAGACTGGTTCCCCTGTGGCCCCTTGTTTTTAGCTGTTGTCCTGAAGCTACTCTTTCTAGACACAGAAGATAGAGTCCCTTTGATCCTTCTATCTCAGTACCATATTGCTGTAATTGTAGCTTCATAGATTAATGAGTCCTTGTATGCATTAGAACTGTCTTTACTAGTGCTAGCCTACTTTTATTTTTTCAAAAGTATCTATCCTTGTGGATACTTTTTAACACAATTCAAAATATTGACATATAATTCTGGATGTGGTTTAAAATCTACCTTATATGTCAATATTTTGAATTGTGTTAAAATGACATATTTTCAAGTAAAGCAGTTGTCTTAATATTGGCAATCTCAAATAGTTTGATTTAATAGTTTTCATGTTAAGTTTCTATCTTTTATTTATTGCAAGTAAGGACTTATATATAACATTTTATAACTAAAAATGTAATTTTTATATCTAATTTGTAATAGTTAATTCCTTTATATTTTACACTTATGTGAACTCATCTGTATATGATAAACTCATTATTTGTAACTCATAATAATTTTATTGTTACTTTTCCACTTTGGTACTTTTTTAAAAGTTGAAAATAGATTTTCCCCCCATACAGTATTTCTGATTATGGTTTTCTCTTCCCTTTTCTCTTTCCCAACTCTGCACCCACTCAATTCCACCTCTTTCTTTCTCTTTCTCATTAGAATACAAACGGACTTCTGAAAAATACTAATAATATAAAGTGAAAATAAGCCAACCAGAATAGGATGAAACATAAAATGGACTGGGTAGTGATGGCACACACCTTTAATCCCAGGACTCAGGAGACAGACAGGCTCAAAAAAAAAAAAAGATAATTAAAACAAAAGGAAAAAGAACCAAAGAGAAAGCATATACACAGAAGACTGTAAGAGGAAAAAAAAAAAAAAGTAATGCCCAGACAAAGCTTTCTAAGACAAAAATCCTCCAGAAATGCCATTGAGTTCATTTTGTGTTGGCTATGTGCTGATGGCCTTGGAGTCTGTCCTGAAGAGTTGTTTTTATACCCAGTGAGACTCCATTGGAGAAAACTCAGTTTTCCTTTGGAAGCGATTATCAGTTGGAGATAGCTTCTGGGTTAGGGATGGGAGCTTGTGTTGGCTTGTGTTCACTTCCCCTCTCAGTGCTGGGACCCCATCTGGCTTAGATCTGTGCAGGCCCTGTGCTTGCTGCTACAGTCTCTCTGAGTTCATATGAGCATCAGTCCTTCTGGTGTGTAGAAAGCCTTGTATCCTTGATGTCCTTCATCCTCTCTGGCTCTTACAATCCTTCTACCTCCTCTTCTGAAGGATTCCCTGAGCTCTGAAGGAAGAGATTTGATGGAGGCCTCTCATTTAGGGCTGAGTATTCCAAGGTCTCTGACTCATTCACTGTACATTGTCCTCTTGTGGGATATTTTTTTTTAATCCTTATAGCATATGATACTAGTGACAGTAGATAGTGATGCTGGTCTTGTTTCATGGATTTTTTTTAATACTAACTTTCTATTATATGGCATATACGCTCCTATACTGTATATGTGTACTTTTCATTTGAAGAATCTTTATAGCTGTGTAAGTTTATCCAGTTGTCTTTTAGTGGGAATGATGATGGTCCTAGGTATGCATTACAAGTAAAATAGATTTGTATCTCAACCATTTTTGACAGTCTGCTTTCTAATTTGTCTTAATTTAGAATGAAAGTAACTTAAATACTAGGCTAAAAATTTGGTTGAGATTTTTCTGTTTCATTGTTATGAAGAACTCCTGAGATAATTTTGACACTAAGATAGCTCAGAGATGTTTGTGTAGTTATTTTTGTTGATTGTTTTGAGCTAAATAATCATAAGGTATTCTATTCCTCTTTGATATATTGGTAGAGAATTTTTTTTGCTTTAGAAGAGCTGTATTTTATTTCATAATTTCAACCTGTAGTATTTGTACTTAAACAGTTTCTGTTACTTCTGGCTGTCAGAATTCTTTCTGTAAAAATAGTTTATATAAGTTTTACTTCCATGCTTTGGAATAATTGATGCAGGTTTTAGAGTTATCTTTAAGTATTTGTAAATGTCTTTGACATCTGGACACTTTCTCAGGAGGCTAACTCTGATAAATTTCTGTACCTGCTGTGAGAATTATCAGATGCTGCTTTTGTGAGGTTGTTTTTATTGCATATAGAAATTTATGTACTACTTGGCAGTGATAGCAATAGAATTATTAGCTTTTTCCCTTTTAAGATATTCATACTCTAAAGTTGTGTTCTTGAGATTAGAACAAAAACTTATTTTTTATTGCCTCAGGTTGTAGTCCTTAAGAAGTGTATGTTAATTTCCTTTCTCTGTTGTTCATTGTTGCTGGTTTTTGGTGTCTGCAGGCTTCCTAGTTGGCATGTGTGCTGTAAAGAGAGTTCTTCAGCTTCAGCATCGTATTATTCTCAAGATGACAGTTGTGCATTAGAAAGTGAAGACGCACAGTCCCAGAAAAAGGTACCTTAAATGGAATTGACAGTCTTGCTTTCTAAGACTGTCTTAATTTAGAATGAAAGTAACTTGAGAAATACTAGGCTACAAATTTGTTTGGGATTTCTATTTAATTGTTTGTTATGAGGAGCTACAAAGATAATTTTGACATTATGATAGCTCAGAGATATTTGTGTGTTAATTTTTGTTGCTGTATTTCAGATTTTGGTAACATACCATGTTCTACAATAGGGAATAAGAATGATGTATATTCAATAAGATTGCTCTTTTATTGCTAAAGAGAAATATACTTTTATAAATTAAAAGCTATCAGCAGTAAGTGCTTGGAGAAGTTGCAGTTGGAGGCTTTGTAGTTAATTAGGTACAGTGAATAGATTTAAAATACCTGATAGTTTTGAAATCATTTATAACTTTACTATTTCAAATGATAAAGGTAAATATTGACTTGTATTTGTCTTTTGCATCCAATTTTGTGTATTTTGAGTTATAGAAGTAACTAAGGCTAACTATAAAACAATCCTCTTTGTATTCCCAAAGGAACCTTAGTTTACTGCTTGTTGTGAATGTTCAGGTTTTTTCCTGTGGGTATAGATATACATTTAAATAGGAACACAAATTAATATTTTCATTTCCATTGAGATAACAAAAATGTTCCACAAAGTGATTTCCTTCCTTTTCCAAGGTATATCCTTATGCTCTTTGATCATTTATTGTTTCTTCAGAATGGCTACATTTTTGTTTTATTATATAGATACATGAGAATGTATTTTTTTCTTCATGGATTTTTGTGTTTTTCCTCAGCTTGCCTGCATGTATACGTATATAGGCATATTGAGCATATGTATTATGACATATTTTTTGTTTACATATTTGGAAGTTTGAGATCTGATAATTTGGATTAGATTATTTAATTTTTTGAGTTGTATAAAATTTATTCCTGGGATGGATGATGTAAACTTTTTGAAAATTTGTCTAAATCTTTAAAAACAAAACATAAAATTTTATGCTTTTACTCACAGTCAATAAAATTTGTCTCTAACTTCTTTGATATATTTAAATACAAAATGTTATAAAATGAATTAAGTAAACATTAAATGGAGAAAAATTCTTTGAACATTTTGATATTTTGTATGTGTTATATAAGCTCAGCTTTAAAAAGGTGAATATAACTTTCCTTTTATGATATGTGTATCCTGGGAAACATATTTAAAGGCATAGGTGTAGAAAATTTTAATGAATGAGCATATGAAAAGAGAGGTGAAACAAAAACATGTATATTCCATGTAATTATGAAAGTTTTACTTTGTGTCTGATACATACTACTTTGTGATGTTTATTAAGCAACCAAATGAGGTTCTTAAATTCACATTTTATATTTTAAGTGTGGCAAGGATAGGGATAGAAGGAGATAGAAAATAAACATGTAAATATAGTTGAGAGTCAAATGCATAGAAGACTGGTTCTATAGCAAAGGAGATAGTTTTGATGGCTGATTTTTTTAATAAAATAATTTTCTTAGTTATTTCTTTGTCACAATGTAGGATGAAAGAAAGGAACCTAGTAATGCTGAATTATCAGGAAAATTGAATTCATATTTACCTATTCTTCCAGAAGAAAATAAATTAAAAGATGACTACACTGTGGATGTACAAGTAAGCTTTATATTGCTTTTGCTTTTTATAATATACCTTTGTGGTCTTTTTGTATAGGATTGGATGTCTTTGTTTGGTCTTTCTTTACTCTAAATTACCATATAGCAGAATGTAAAATTAGCAATAATAATAGTAGTACTTGTAATAGTAGTACTTATTTTGAGAAAATGTAAAATTACAGATTTAATAATAAATAGGATTGTTTTCTTAGAAGTAAAATTTGAGTGCAAGTATTTATTTCTTCCTTTGTTCTATTATTTGGCTCATAAATATTTTCTTATTTTTAGGTACCGTAATTTTTTTTTCTGACCTGCTTTATTTTACAACAGTAGTTGTATGTAAAAGAACACGGCGCATTTTTGATGTCAATATTTAAATTTATATAGGATGCAAAGTTAAAAGAATAGATTAAGATAAAATGTTTTACCTCTTTTCTTCAGATGATTGTTTTCTATTTTATGCACCAGAATTAATGGAAAATATTAAAAACCTGAATAAATGTACCTAGTAGAATGCTGATACATCTGGAAACCATTTGATTCAACAGTAGTTGAAAGAACTAGGGATATTTGATTTGTAGACAGAAAGATTAAGAAAAAAAGCAAAACATCTTACATATTAAAAAACATGTTCATCACAGTATGAGTTTTGTCTTATTAGCTTTTGGAAAATATTTGCCAAATATTTAGTCACAGACTAAAAAACTACCATTTGTTGCCCTTCAATTACATGAATATTTTGAAACATCTGGAACAGCAGTTCTCAACCTGTGGATTGCGATCTTCACAGGGGTCACAAATCAGATATTTATATTACAATTCATAACAGTAGCAAAATTACAGTTAAAAAGTATCAGCAAAATAGTTTTATGGTTTGGAATCACTACAACGTGAGAAGCTGTATTAAAGGATCACAGCTTTAGAAAGGTTGAGAAGAACCATGCTCTAGAAGCTTTTATCTCTAATCCTTTGAAATTTTACTGTTAAGTACAAAATACATATTGAATTTTAAGGACTTGGATTAAAAAATATAAAATCACTTCAGAAAATTTTGAGTATTTGCTGAAATAATGTAGTATTTGATAATGTCCTTTCCTAAAGACTTCCTACCTTAAAGAATAAACCAGTATTATTTGTGAAAATTTCTCTGCTACTCATTCTCCAAATGATCACACACATTTTCACCTGTTACACTGTCTAATGTCTTCTGTTTGTTTCCATACTGGCTCACCTATTTGGCAAGACCTACATCATCTAGTCTGTAATAGTTGATAGTTTTCCTCTTTCCTTGAACTTGATATAAATTCTTCTCACTTGTTATTCTTTGTTAAACCTTTAAATGCATTGTGTGCTAGACACTGGGAAAATTACAGTCAAAAGAACGTTTTCCTTTTTTAATGCATTTATATTATAATTGAAAACAGGAGGGAGACAAATAATAGTAGTTGAGCTATTATGGATGTAATAAGTCTGAGTAGGGAATAGTGGAAATAGAAAGGATGGGAGCTAGCTAGTTCTATTGTAGCCGGTTTTGGGGGGGCTGATAAATGTTTTCAGATATGAGAAATGTTTGATCGATTTCTGTTTGGGAGGGGTGAATGACCTAGAACATTCTGGACTGAAAGAAAAGCAAATTATTTATTGCATTGTAATACTTGTGCATATGGTATATTGTTATTTAACTGATAAACATTTTTCCATAAATTTTTAGGGATATAATTACTGTATCATACCATTTTGTATTTACATAGGATTCTTTAGTTACTGCTAGTATTCATTAATTAAATAGAAGTGGGATTACTTGTAGGACCTGATATAAAATAGGAAGAAAGGAGAATGGACAAGCTGTACCTGCTGTATGAAAAATGCACATATTCTGTATTAGAGTAACAAATTTTTAATAATAAATAATAAATTTCTTAGGATAGTAATGTTGGAAGAAAGGATTTTGTGTATGTAAGTTTTTTTTTGGTAATTTTCTCTTTTTAGTTCTGGAGAATTAAACCTAGGATTCCAGGTCTCATGTATATTAAGCATTTACCATTGGACTGAATACCCTTAAATTGTGAATATTATATAGTCGTTTTTCAGCTTTTTATGAATTTTTGTCCATCAAAAAAGTGATTAATCTTAACAGTTAATAAAACAGAACGTGGAAACAACAAAGTCAAGTCTACCTGTGGTTGACTCACTCCCTACGATTGATTTACATGAAGATTCATCTAGTGTAGTTGTGGGCAGTGAAGACATTGAAAATAGCTCCAGCTCATCTACCTCAGAAACGACTCCAGTCTCAAAGCTTGAGTAAGTCTTTATGAAGAGAAGGTTGGGTTGGGAGAGAAGCCAAAACAACAAATTAGAAATATTCCATAGTAGGACACCTTAATATACTCAGGGTTGATATTTGTGCTAAATAACAAATAAGATTTATAGTATCTGTGTCTGATTTGTGTGTATTGAATGTAATCTTAATAGTGAGCTTATTTAATTAGCTGAGTAAAGAATAAAATCGATTATGGCCCAGCCATGAATCTCTACAAAGCATAAGTTCTGCTCAGGAGAATGTATGAGGTTTTTTTTTTTTTTTTGTAATCTGTGTAGTTATTCAAAAATCAAATGTCAGTTTATTTATTATTACTAATTTTCCAGTAATAGTTAGGTTTTTGTGTGACTAGTTATCTTTTTCTAACTTAATAATATTTGGAATATTTAAGCTTAAAAGTTATCTTTAGTAAATCAGTTTTGTGCTTCTGAGTTCCTTCAACTGTAATGCAGAGAGCAAAGCCAAACACCATCTCTTAATATTATGTTATGTATTTACTCTATCATAAGAATTGACAATAATAAGTAAAAGAATACGTAAGAACAAATGTTATTTATTGCCACTTTAAAAAAAATTTTATACTGCTGCAAGTCGGTTGTTATTGGGCTGGTGAAGTTGTGCACAAAGGTAGTGCCAATTTGGAATAAATGTTGCTTAGTTAAGGAAAAGGGTACAGAAAGCATGTTGAGAAAAAACTAGATGCTATTTCAGAAACAATTTAAGACCAGGATACTGTTTATGTAAACAGTAGGTTCTTAATTCTTCCATATTGTTAAAAAGGATTGTGAATTACAAGTTAGGCAGGGGAAATACTGAAATATTATCACAGTTCTTTCAAAAGTAAAATTGTAAAAGTGCAGTAAAACTTTAGCAGAATGGCCTGAGATAATTGGTAGTTTTGCTGTATGTAACACTATTAATAGATTCAGTATCAACAGAAATTGAATGTTAGAGAAGATACACTTAGAAAAATAACTTAAGGTCTTATCTTTTATTAGACCAAATACTAATTTAATGTTGTGTTTTAAAATTCAGTAGTGTTTTAGAACTAGGTACACTCACAGATGGTTGGTTGTACATGATTTAAAATAAAAAGCCCAGGCTGGCGTTGGCCTCTCAGTCCTGTTTTAGCCTCCTAGGTACTAGGATTAAAAGCATGTGCCATTGTGTCCAATTTAAAAATATTTTTTGAAAACATTCCATAGATCCACAAAGCATTCTTCTTTTGGAGGCTTAGGTTATGTTTCAGTGCCACTATTAGAATTTTAAACTTGCATTAAGTCAATTAAATTATTGGATTATCATTTTTTCTTTCCTCTTTTAGTGAAATAGAAAAATCTGGTACTTTATCTCTAGCCAAGCCTGGTGAAACGGAGCAGTCTGAAGTTGACTGTGATGCTGGTGAGGCTCCTGATGCAGATGCTCCAGTTGAACAGCCTGCTTTTGTCAGTCCGCCTGAAAGGTGAGTGTAAGCATTTTAGTACGATTCTTTGTTGTTTTTTTTTTTTTTATCATGACTGTCTTGTTGTGTAGACCACTAGAACTTAATGTGATCCAGGTGGGCCTCACATACAGGATACTCCTGGCTCAGCCTTCCAGATGCTGGGACTCCAGACCTGCACCACCACATCTGATTGTGATAGGATTCTATAATAATTACTATTACAACTGGAATTTTGATAATCATAATTATATAAAACTTTTTATCCAGCTAAAATATGTTTAATATATCTTTTGCTTTTAAATAGCCTTGTTGGCCAGCATATAGAAAATGTGTCATCTTCACATGGCAAAGAAAAAATAACAAAATCAGAATTCGAATCGAAAGTTTCAGTGAGTGAACAAGATGGCAATGATCCAAAGTCTGTGTTGAATGCTTCAGTTACTGTAAAAAATGAGGTGAGTTATAACCTTGACTGTGTCCATCCATTATGTAATTTACTTTATTGGAATCTTGAAAAAAATTGCTAACTATATTTGTTATAAGATTAGAGATATTATGCATAAAGCTGATATGAACTCTGCTTCTATATATAACATAGTTACTTAATGATCTGACTACTTTTTACATATATAAGTGTTCTGGTATAGATTCTCTTTGGTTTTATATATAATTATACAACTTTCTGCCCACCATCTCAGCTATTTGGGGCCATATAAGTCCTCACTTAAGCAATATTTTAGAACTATAATAGATTCTATGACCATTAAATTGAGAATATCATTTAATTCAATAAGGGCATGCTTCTCAGCTAGAATATTTTAAGGGCACATTTTTGTTACTTATGTGCAAGTTGCAACTAGATTTTAAGCTTCAGTCTTGAAACATTCTTACAATAAGGAGGGACTTTATGTAATGGTGAAGCAGAGATGATATCTTTTCCTCATCTTGAAAGCAAACTAAATTGAATGAAAGAGAAATTTAAAGTACCAGCCACGCATTTTTCATTTATTCCTTTTAGTTTGGGATGTTCTATTCATTTTAGTGAATTTTCATTTAAACTTCCTAACCTATATTTCAGAGCTTTATACTATCGATAAGACTAGATGTGTCTCTCTGTGGTGCTTCCTGGAAACACAAGAACTCAGTTTTCTGTAGTCTGGGTTCTTAAAAGAACTCACTTTAATTTTTTCAATGGAACAAGATCATCTGTTAAGGTTCTTTTGTCCAATATCACACCCCCAAAATAGGCAAACATTAAAAATGTTTCCTTTGGAGCTCTTTTAGTATCAAATACGAATTGAAGCTTGGCAGCCAGCTCTGTCCTAAATTTACTTGTTTTCAACTAGTAGCCAACCCACAGTATCTAAGGCCTTAGATTGTGAGCTTGTGCTAATAAGCAAAAGAATGAAATCTTAATTAAATGTATAATTACCTCCTGAACAAATTAGTATCCCAGAATTCTGTTAGAAATAACACATGAGTATCCAATTCAGAATAATTTTGCCCAGTTAAGTTCATGTGAACCACTTGGGTTTCCAATGAAAGCAGCTCTTTGCAGCAACTGTTATTTAATATTTGCAGGATATTGACACCATTAGACACATAGTGTTTTATAAAGTGGTTCCATTTGTAGACAGTGCATTAGAAATTGATTTTATGGTTTTGTTAGATCTGTTATTTAGTGAGAGGAACTTGATTACCTAGAACTCAAAGAATGTACTTGCTCTTTTGTTTTTGTTTTGGGGGCTTTACTATCTCAGCCAAGTGACTTTTTATAATTAATTATTTACCAGAGCTAGTTTTCTAAATAGACTTTGTTAATAAGCACATTAAGGGTTTTTGTTGTTGTTGTTGTTTTTCTAATACGCAAATAGTTAAAACATGACATGACTAGGGTAAGTAAATTACTCTGCTTTAGGAAAAGAAAAAAAAAGAAGATTGTGTTCCCTTTCTTGATTATAGCTCCTCTTCAGACCGTGCTAGCATACATTTGGTGATTTTATAATTTTTTATTTGAGGACTTTGAAACAGAGTGTTCTGACATTCTTGCCTTTATGTGGACTTTTACTCAGTTTTGACATTGGGATTTGTCTCTTGTGCTTCTTGATTATTCTGTTAAAATTATTCACTTGAGGAATATTTAAGTTTCTGTTTTCCTCATATTAAAAGTAGTGTTGCAGTGTGCAATTACACACATTTATAAAAATAACATACAAGCATTTTTACTGACAATGCACAGAAGTGTGAATTAGTGGGTATATATATTTTGCAAATACTATTTTTAAGATTCCTTCAGCAATCTGATAGATTCCCCATGTTGTATTAGATCACACTTTGCCAAGACTGTCACACTGTAACTGCCATCAGATTGGTATGATTTGTATCTCTGATTTAATTAGCTTTTCGTGATTATTTTTATGATTGTATTTTCCTTTTGCTGAATTTGTTGCTTCTATTTCTTCTGCTTATTGATTTTCATTCACTCTTTACATGCATTTATTTGTTGGTTGAAAGTAGTATAAATGACTCTTGAGGCTTGTTTCATACAACTTATTGGCATAATTTTATTTTTAATTTTTATATAACCAGTGCATGGAGTTTTTAAAAGTGCATTTCATACATCCATTTTTTTTTGTTAAACCCTTTTGCTAGCATGAGATATGATCACTTTTTTTGTGTGTGTCTTTTAAAGTATAATAATTTGGGGGCTTTTAAAATAACATTTTTAAATTACTTAAAAAATTTTTATGCCTATAATACTTGTTATTTTTTATAAAAGCAATGTTACATCTAAAATTATTCCTTTAATAAGTAGGTGTGTACATCTTAGATTTATTTGAATGTCATTGTATTGCAAGTAAATATATAAGTATATATTGAAAAAGAAATATTACTCATTCAAAATACATTTTTTTCTTTTTGAATAGAAATATTTTTTGAAAAATTTTGAAAATATTTCTATTCCATTCAAAAGAAATATATATATATATTTTGAATAAGTAATGAATTTGCATAGGTTATAGAATTCTGTCTTTTTTTAGGATAAGTTATGTTTGTCACTAATATGTAAAGGAATGTATTTTGTAATGCTTGAAGTTTCATTTCTTTTATATGGACTTGAATTTTAAGTAAATATTTCATTTTAAAATAGTTTTCATTACAAAAGTTAAAGTTTAATTTACTGTTAGAGAAACATTTGTGCTTGCACTCATTGTTTATTAATCTTTTTAAAAGATTAAAGTTTGTTGTTTTTGTTTTGGTGTTTTGGCATTTCTTTCAGAGCTCTGATTATACAAAGTCGGGAGAAACTGACCCTGCACCTGTCACAGGTCCCAAAGATCCAGAAGATATACCAACATTTGATGAGTGGAAGAAGAAAGTTATGGAAGTAGAAAAAGAAAAAAGTAAGGAAGCACTAGGATTTGATTAACTTTTTTCTAATTTTTTAATTATTTGAGGGAGCAGTTTAAACATGCTCTTTTCTAAAAACTTCATCAGAGAGATTCACCACATTGATGCTGATTACCTGCCATTTACTGGTAGTGTACAGTTTTAATCTTAATTAAATTCCATTCTTAGAGATTATCCACTGATAGTAAAATAAGAAGGAATAATGTTATCACTCCCGATTTATGGGAAAATAGCTTGAATGAGGAAAGTTTGGTCAGAAAGCTTTAAACGTTTTGTATAAAAATTCTGAGTCCAGAATTGTTGATGTTGGAGTTAGAAGTAGAAAAGGTAAAGCATAAAAAGTCAGGCTTTATTCTCATGGATGATCTTCATTTTATGCTCTTAGACATAGCTCAGGTAATGTGGATTTTTGTAGTTTATTACAAATATGTTAAAGCCCTTTGAATTACTAGTTTGTTAGTTTTGAGATAGGCCCCTGTGTGACCTTGGTCAGCCTTGAGCTAAAGGTGAAGTACAAGCTGGCTTCACACTCATGGCAATCCTTTTTGCATGGCATCCCAAATGCTGGGATTGCAAGCATATGCCACTATATCTGGCTTGAGTTTTCTCATTTATTTTAAAGCTGTATTTCTAAGAGTTAAAACCTGTTCATTTCTGGAAAGCAGCCTGTTTGCTACTTTTGAAAATATTGTGTTGCTTGGGGGATATTTTCAATCATAATCATTATATATATGTTTATAATGAGGTTTGTCTACAGGTCAGTCATTGCATCCATCTTCTAATGGAGGTCCACATGCTACCAAAAAGGTTCAGAAAAATAGAAACAATTATGCCTCAGTAGAATGTGGTGCCAAAATTTTGGCAGCTAATCCGGAAGCCAAGGTATTTAAAGTATATAAGATTTTTAAAAAGACAATACAAGAAACTAGCAACCTTATTAAAAGCAGACGTTTATGATAACTGTCTTTTAATGTGAGTTATTTTACAACTTTACTAATTAATACATTATGCTTTTAAATACTTTGTAGTGTCAATTTTTGGTTATATTGGTTGATAACTTTGCACCTTTAAAAGTATCATTTAATAACCTTATGTAACTTTTAAAATAGCTCATAAAAAGTTATTTTTCCTTTATAATAACAGACATTGTAAGTTTCAAAATGATAATTTATATAAGGCTAATTTAATGCTATAGCCTTAATGGAAAATTTTAACCATTTAGTTATTTTTTTTCTCCTTATGTATTCCATCATGTGCTTATTTTAAAAGTCTAGAATACAGGAATCTCACAAAATTTTAGAATTAAAATATTTTAAACTTTTTCTTTAATATATATTCGTTGCCTTGAAACAGAGCACATCTGCTATTCTTATAGAAAATATGGACCTTTATATGTTGAATCCTTGCAGCACTAAAATTTGGTAAGTAATGTAAAATTTTACAAAGTGTATTTTATATGTGTGCATTTTTTTATTGGGGTAAGATTGCTATATTTAATTTAATGAGCATTTATGATTGATCAGTATTGATATCACTTCCAAATTGAGAACAAACTGCTTTTCCTTTTAAGGAGGTAACAAAAGTGCTAACAGTGACAGGCCTGATCAAAAGTATTGTTGGAGTTTTCTAGAAAGAGATAGAAAACTGAAGGAGAAAGTCTTAGAAAAGTGTAATTCCTTTACTGAATCTTGAAGGACACATAGGCGATGGTAGATGACTGGATGATTATATAGAAGCAATTTAGTAGTGGCAAAAATAAGTAAAATTCTGTATGACAAAAAATAGGTATAATTATGATGCGGTCAGAGCATTAGTTTAGCTACAATCAAACCATTTGGTGCTGTATGTATGTACTCAGTTTGACAGTGTGCGTGCCTCCCCCATCCCCGTGTGTGTGTGTGTGTGTGTGTGTGTTTGTTTCTCTCAGAGTCATGTGGGCATACATGCTTACTCTGAATGGAGGCCAGGTGTGTTTTCTTTTTCATTCTCCACTTTATATATTGAGGCAGGCTCTCTCAGTTGAACCCAGAGTTTGCTGATTCCATTAGTCTAGATAGCTAGCATGCTCCTCAGATTTTCTGGGATTATTGGCAGTTCTCATACATACTCAGTTTTTACCTGAGTGCTGGGGATCTAAACATTGGTCCTCAAACTTGCCTAACACTTCCCCACTAAGCATTCTCCTCCAGTTTAACAATTTGTAAGACCTGTAGGCTAACATTTATTTTAAAGAAGGCCAGCTAGACTGGGACTGATGAAGTATGTGATCAATTCGGACTCTCTGAATGTGGCTGACANCCACAGGGCAGGGAACCCTGACTGCTCTTTGGACTGGAAATGGAAAGGGAGGGGTGAAGGGGGAGGGGGCAGGAGGTGGAAATTTTTATTAATAATAATAATAATAAAGTTAATAAAAAAAGATCAGGCATCACTGAACTTAAATCCTGATCCGTGAAATTCCTAGCTATGACCACTATTTAACCTGTGGGGGGGGAAAAAAAAGAAGTGACATTATCTCATTAGCATTTCAAAAAAGAATGGCCTATAGGAAAATGCAGTGGAAGTAGAGAAATGAGGGGGAAGACTGTTCTCATAGCCTTGGTCTGAAATCATGACCTTAAGCTATACAATAATTGGCAATTTGAGTACAGAAGAGAGCACTCTATCTGAAAGACATTTGAACAGGTAAAACTGACAGCTCTTAGTAATTTGGTATGTAGAAGAAAAAGCCATCTAAGAAATGCTCTATTATTTTGGCTTCACAGCTTCATAATTCTTTGATTAATGAATACTATAGACATGGGAACAGATTAAGGGGAAACAATACACTTTTATTACAGTTTTATTTATTACTTGTTTATTTTTGGTTTCTTGATACAGGGTTTCACTGCATAGCCCTAGCTATCCTGGAACTTGCTCTGTAGACCAAACTCACAGAGATCTGCCTGCCTCTGCCTCCCTAGTGCTGGAATTAAAGGCATGCACCACCACTACCTCGCATATTGCATTATTTTATTATTTCTAAAAGCCAATTGAAGGGCCTGGAGATCTGACTCACAGGTTAAGAGTGCTTACTGTTTTTTCAGAAGACCCAGATTTGGTTTCCAGCACCTACATGACAGCTCACAATCATCTGTGACTCCAGTCCCAACGTCTCCAACATCCCCTTCTGGCTTCTAGGCAGCAGGCAGTGTAGTGCACATATTGTTACAAGCACTTTGCCAACTAAGCCATCTGCCCACCCTCTTTATAGTGTCTTTTGATGAAACTTTTCATTTGGTTTTGATCTCTGGAAGTATTTCCCTACTTCCTCAGTTTCCTCTTGAGATAATTTTTTATTCAGTAATTTATTCTGTTTCTTAGCTTCAAAACCATTATCATAAAGTTTCCTTACACGCACGTTTGTTAAAATGCTTCTGTCCGTTGGTCAGTTCATCATTATTTGCATCAGTACCCTGTATAGCCTTACAGATCTTAATATCTAATGGGGCAAATTATTGTACATTAGGACTTTTTATGTTCTTTTGCCTCTTATTGATTACTGTTGTTTTTAACTTTTCCTGTTGAACTCCTGATTTCCACATGGAGATTTTATTTGAAATTATATTGAAACTTTAAATGATGGGTACTGAGTTTTTCTACCAGTAAATAAGCATCCTTATTGTTTAACATATTTAACCCTTTTCCATAACTTTTCTGAATTTTGTACCTAAAAAGGTTTTTTGATAATATTTTCAGAACTTCTGTTGATGGAAGTTTCTTTCCTTCCTGGTCCCACAGCCATTCAGTATCAACAAAATACACAGAGGCTTATATTAATTATAATCTGGTTAGCCTATTAACTCAGGCTTTTTATTAATTAGCTCTTATGACTTAAATTAACCCATAATTCTTATCTGTGTTTAATCACATGGCTTGGTACCTTACTCAGTGAGGAATTCCCATCTTGCTTCCTCTGTGTCTGACTGATGACAGCAGACTGAGCCTTCCCTCTTCCCAGAATTCTCCCAGTCTGTTTGCCAGTCTATATTTCCTGCCTGGCTACTGTCCAATCGGCATTTTATTAAAACAATACAAGTGACAACTCTTTACAGGGTACAAGAACATTATCCCACAGCAAACCTCTAAAAGCTGTTATATGTAGAGATACAATTAATCTATACATTTATATGTATAGACTATATTGTATACTACAATGCACAATGTTATATATTATATAGTATATTATACTACATATATATGATATATATATGTGTGTGTATGTGTATGGAGAGAGAGAGAGATAGCTGCCTTCTTCTGTTGCTTACAAAAAGTGGCCAAGGAGCTTCTATGTAGGGAATTCTATATAGTGTTACTATAAAGTAATATTTTAAAACTTTCCAATTCTCCTTATCACGTTGACCTTTTCATCCACATGATTCTACCTTGAAAATTGTTGAATAGAAAGTGACAACACGCATTCTCAACTCATTCTGTATTTTAAAGGCAGTGCTGCTAACTTTGCACCTCTATTATTGTTTTTAAGATGTCTTAGGAGTGCTTTGCCTGCATGTATGTGTACCACATGTATGCCAGGTATCCTCAGTAAGGCCAGGAGAGGGCATTAGAGTCCTTGAAGTGAAGTTACAGATGTTTGTGGGTTACCATGTAGGTTCTGGCAATTGAATCTGGGTTTCTGGAAGAACAGCCAATGTTTCTAATTGCTGAGCCATCTCTCCAGTCCCATGTACTATTAAATTTTTAAAGTTTGTCTCATCTGCTAATCCTCCTTGTAGAAGCTATTAATTTTAAATGAAATGTGTACTGTTTATGATAATGATTAAATTCACATGGTTTAAATTTTTTAAAAAGAAAATTTTCCAAGCGCTTTCATTTTCCATTTACTGGTAACGTTTGAACCTGCATTTTCATTGTCAATATACAAATACGTTTATCTCTTTTCATGTAAATTAGTATATTTTACATCATATTTATAGCTTAGAAGTATTTGGGCTATCCCAAAGCTTGCTTGAAGATCAGAGAGCAAAGCAGCCATACTAGTCAGCCATACAGGCTAGGGAGTGGTGGCATACACCTTTAATCTCAGGACTCAGGAGACAGAGGCAGAGGGAATCTCTGAGTTCAAGGCTACCCTGGCTATACAAGATTAAATCTGTCTAAAAAAGAGAAACAGCTCACACAGAGGTGATCCCAGCACTTGGGATCACACGCCTTTAATTTAGTTCCAGCACTAGGGAGGTGGAGACAGGATTGATATGACTGGGTGGAGAGAGGAATATAAAGAGGAAGAGACAGGAACTCGGAGTATGGAGCATTGCAGGATTGCCCCTTTGTTTGTCTGAGCCTTGGTAGAGGTAAGATCTCTCTAATGGCTTGACTGCTTTGCTTTTCTGATCTTCAGCTTGAACCCCAGTATCTGTCTCTGTGTTTTTATTCATGCTACAACTGATTTAATGAGTCCTCGCTAAATGGATATTTGGATTATTTGTAATCATTTCCCTCGGGTAAAGCAGTATTACTGTTAGCTGCCTGTGTGTTAACATCTTATATTATATGAATACCAGCTGACAGACTGAATGACTGACAGGACCTCACTTGGTAGCGTAGGCTAGCTCTGAATGTATTTTGTAGCCCCGACTGATTTCATACTCAAATATTTTGCCTTTTCTTTTTATGCACTGGGATCATAGAAATGTACGATTCTGTCTAGCTTATATTGTAAATATTTAATTTTTTGTGACTAGAATTTCTGTTCTTCTTGAGTTACCTTTTGTGGTAGTCAATTTTTCTTCTGTAATATAAAATGCCTTTAAAAAAAAAAAGCCGAAGGAGGAAGAATTTAATTTCACTTCAGTTCCAGTCTAAGGATCTATTATTTTGAGCCTGTTCATGATGATTAGCAGGAAGCAGAGACAGGTAAAAGGTCTGTGGGAGAAGATAAATCCTCCTAAAACATAGCCCCTACTTTCTTCAACTAGGCCCTATGTCCTGCTAGTCCATTCAGATCTAAATTCATGACCAGATAAATCCATCCATGAAGTTAGAGTCTTTATAGCCAATCATCTTTCAAAAACGTAGCAACTGACAGCTAAGCCTGTATGTAGTAAGACCTTACACTGTGGAAATTGTAGATTTAAACCTCAACAGTGTTTGATAAATTACGTATTGTAAAAATAAATTAATATTTTCAGTTTTATAATAAAATTAAAGTATTGTCTTTCTTTCATTAGAGATCTATTCTTTTAAAAGTAGTATCTAATGTTTATGCTTCCACCTTTATCTTCATAAAGATCTTGTCATCGTTTATTTCTTCTGCCATCTCTTCTTCACTCACAGATTTGCCTAAGTCATGAATTTTATATATTTAGATTTGTAAGATTCTTGTATTATAGATGCTTAATAGAATATATTGAAATTGGATTTGTTAGTATAATTTTATACAGCATTCGTTTAAATTTACACATTGTTCTCGCTGAGAAAACGAGAGATACAGTGTTGTGGACCAGCCTCAACAAAAATACCTCTTGCCAGGGTAGGGGTGTGGGGCTTTTGAAATATATGTAAAGAATTTGAAGATGCATGAAAAATATAAGAACATAAACCACAGAAAGTACCGGGAGGGCATTCCAGTGAATTCTAAAAATGTCCTCATTTATTTTTCCATACTTTTTTTATACTCATTACAAATGGGAGGGGGACAAAAGACTTTATTAACATGATACAAAGGACAGCTCAAGCAATTAATTTTTAATAAGACATCAAATCATTAACATTCTGTTGTTTAGGCAGAGAAGCTGCTCTAGACCAAGTATCCTGAAGGCAACCACTCACCAGGTGACCTCATAGTTAGAAAAGAAGGAGCAAAAGTACATTTTCATATCCTGACCACCTGTCGGGATGGCATGGACCTACTCATATGGACTATCTTAATGTCAAAAGTATTAAGTAATCACTTCTTGAGTTGGGACATGCAACTACACTTGTCAGCCACTTTGAGCAACCTCTGACTCTTGGACCCTCAGACAAGGTGGAAATAGGCCCACATTTTTGGGCCTCTACAGTATAGGTATAGTGAAAGTGACAAAAAAATCTGATAAGCTATAGTAACCAATGTACTTTTATTTTCTATAGTATGAGTCTTTTTTATTGGGAATAAATAGTTATTTATGTTTTCCAAGTGAATTGACTTGATAGTGCATTTATCTGAAATATCTTTATGTATAATATTTATGATATATTAATACAGTTTTTATCTTTGAAACAGGGAAACATTCTATGTAAAAAATGAGAATGGAGAAATTAGCTTGGTCTTAGATTAAGGATACAAGATCATATCTAAATATAATAAAAGCAATATATAGCAAGCCAACAGCTAGCATCAAATTAAATTGAGAGAAACTCAGGAACAAGACAAGGCTGTCCACTCTCTCCATATCTCTTCAACATAGTTCTTGAAGTTTTAGCAATAGTCATAAGACAACATAAGGAGATCAAGGGGATTCAAATTGGAAAGGAAGAAGTCAAANATACAAGATCATATCTAAATATAATAAAAGCAATATATAGCAAGCCAACAGCTAGCATCAAATTAAATTGAGAGAAACTCAGGAACAAGACAAGGCTGTCCACTCTCTCCATATCTCTTCAACATAGTTCTTGAAGTTTTAGCAATAGTCATAAGACAACATAAGGAGATCAAGGGGATTCAAATTGGAAAGGAAGAAGTCAAACTTTCATTATTTGCATATGATATGATAGCGTACATAAGTGACCCCAAAAACTCTACCAAAGAACTACAGCTGATATCCTCCTTCAGTGATGTGGCAGGATACAAGATCAGCTCAAATCAGCATCCGTCCTATACACAAAGAATAAAGAAGCTGGGAGGGAAATCAGAGAAATATCACCTTTTACAATAGCCACAAATAACATAAAATATCTTGGGATAACACTAATCAAGGGAGTGAAAGACCTATTTGACAAGAACTTTAAAGCTTTGAAGAAGACACCAGAAAATGGAAAGATCTCCCATGCTCTTGGATAGGAAGAATCAACAGTAAAAATGGCAGTCCTACCAAAAACTATCTATAGATTCAATGCAGTCCCCATCAAAATCCCAACACAATTCTTCATAGACCTTGAAAGAACAATAGTCAACTTCATATGGAAAAACAAAAAAAAACCCAGGATAGCCAAAACAATCCTATACAATAAAGGAATTCCGGAGGCATTACCATCCCTGACATCAAACTCTATTANGGAAAAACAAAAAAAAACCCAGGATAGCCAAAACAATCCTATACAATAAAGGAATTCCGGAGGCATTACCATCCCTGACATCAAACTCTATTACAGAGACACAGTAATCAAAACAGCTTGGTATTGGCATTAAAAACAGAGACGTTGACCAATGGAATTGAATTGAAGACCGGGTATTAATCCACATACCTATGAGCACCTGATTTTTGACAAAGAAGCTAAAATTATACAATGGAAAAAAGAAAGCATCTTCAACAAATGGTGCTGACATAACTGAATGTCAACCTGTAGAAGAATGAAAATCGATCTATATCTATTGCCATGCACAAAACTCAGGTCCAAATGGATTAAAGACCTCAGTATAAATCCGACCACACTGAACCTGATAGAAGTGGAAACATACTTTTACAACCTTATTTTTTCCCTAAGATGTTGTAATATGACATTTTACTATATTAGTAGGCCTCTTACATCCCCTCCTTTTGGGTGGGGGGAGGTGTCTAAGTGATAGGAAGTGAACCATTGATCTTAATCTTAATGGACATTTGCTGTTTCATTGTCCAGGAAGACCATAAATTTTTAACCTTTTTGGCTTAATATATATTAGGACAGACATTTTTGCTTCTTTTCAATAACCTTTGCAAAATGCTAATATAAGGGTGACATTTGGGGCAGTGTTGCCTTCATATAATTTTAAAGAGTATATTGCTGAATCAAAGACTTGTACTCTGTATATATCAGATTATTCTTGCCAGTTTATAATGTCACAGAATTTTTTTGTAAAATCATTTCATTTAAAAAAAGGTAATTTTAATATGCTTGTCCTGATCAAGACATTTTTACTAATGTGTAAGTTAGTAATTTGTAGATGTCTAGTTTATACAGATGTTTAATATGAACCAGTTTGATTGGTTTAAGTAATTGTCTTATTTTCTTTTAAAGGTTTGTTATTGAACTTTGTGAGCCAATTCAAGTCAAACAGTTTGATATTGCAAATTATGAATTATTTTCTTCTACTCCCAAAGACTTTCTGGTTTCTATCAGTGACAGGTAAGTAAATTCTTAAGCTATTTCTTAAAGAGTCCGTGATAGAATTTCAGAATAAAAATTAAATACGCATGCCAGTCTGTTGTCTTTTATCATTTTAGTTTTTATTTTAATATCAGTTTATAGTAATATTTTATTGTGGGCTCATGTTAATGATTTATCTTAGGTCTTGTAACATACAATCTGTTATGTTACTCTCATAAGCTGAAGACACAGATGGGAGTTAATTTGCTTAAGTCACATGATTGGTTATTTGGGAGAAGCAAGATTCCAACCTAGAACTTTGTAACTTTTAATCATTATGTTTATTACTTTCAGACAGTTCTTTAAAACTTACTAAAAACATGCTTCATTTTATATCACAATGTTTATTTTTGGTGAAGTGTTTCAAAAACTTGTTTTACTTGCATGATTATGGAAGAAATGAAAATCTTACAAAATTAGAGAACTATATTCTGTTCCTGGTAATGAAAATTTAGTATTCTTATCATTTTAATATATTCTTTTCAGCTTTTCATGTATATTTTTTATTTCACTAAAATGTGAGTCTTCATATTTCTTACATCCTGAGACTATTTTGTCTTTTAAGCATAGCAGTTTTAATTAGAATTTAATTTTATCTTACAGTCAGTGTGTTGGTTATTTGCTCGAGAAGTACGTTAGTGTGCTAGTGATTTGCCATAGGGGTTGTTGTGACGTCACTATGCGCTGCCATTAATTATCAAAGAGTTGCAGTGGTCTTTCTTTTCTCCAGTCATTATTGTGTCTGTACAGCTTTTGAAAGCTTTCTCAAAATTTCTTCAGAATTCCATCTACTGTTTTGTTATTAACCTTTTTTTCAGATCACTCCCCTAATACTGTATGTTAGATGATCATACCTAGCTCTGAAAATTGAAGTATGCATATTTTTTAAAGATGAGAAGAGAAAATTCAGTATTTTGAGCTCTTTAAACATTGCAAACAATAACAGGTGTAGAGTTTGAACGCTAGATTCCCTTTTAAAGAAATCAGCAATGGAGGATATGGGTTTAAATACAGTAAGATGTTACTGTCCCTTGTCTTCTGTTTGTTCAAGTAGTCCTCTTCAGTGAAGTGGAACTTGTCAGTTTAAAAAAAAATTTACTTAAAGGCCTGTTTTATTTAAATTCTGTGTACTTAACATGAGAAGAAAAACTGTACATGATACATTTATTTTTATGTTTTCTAGATATCCCACAAATAAGTGGATCAAGCTGGGCACTTTCCATGGTAGAGATGAGAGGAATGTCCAGAGTTTCCCTCTGGATGAACAGATGTATGCAAAATATGTGAAGGTAATCTTTATGAATATAGAACTATGTCTTTCCTGTAATTAAAATCTTATAATTATTCCCCCTGCTCATTCAGAAATCAGAGAAACTAAGAGGAAATTTATAGCATAATACTATTTAATTAAATAATTCTTACTAGTCTGCATTTTTTTTTATGAGACAGATGGTACTCTGACATTTTTATATTCTTGGTAACCTACACCAAAAAATATTTATTTTTGGCTCTAATAAAATGCCAAAATATAAGTTTTGTTTTGGAGTTTTGTTTTTGCTTTGAGGCTGGGTCTCTTGTAGCTCACCTGGCCTAACTGACCAGGTACTGTGAAGTACAGTAGTGCAGCACCATGCCAGCATGCTTTAGCATCTGAAAGTTGTCATCAACCTGGTATTGTATTCTATTTTGAGACTTAAAACATTGCTACCATTGGAATCTTTTAAGTATGTCTAATCTGTTTTTAATTTTTTAAAATCTGATTCAATTTTATTTTCAATTTATTTATGACTCCACTTTTTATATTCAGGTGAAGCATTTTGTGCCCATTTAGCAGTTTCAGATAAAAATTTAGACACATAACTATTCCCATTGTTTGAGTTGAATTTAAATAATATATGGACGTTTCTGTGCCTCTCTTTCCTACCCCCCTTTTTCTGTAATAGAAAGTAAGAGAGATTTCTTAAAGTACCATAATGTTAATAATAAGGCCTTTTGGAATTGCAGAACTTCTAACTTCTGTTCATTCTTCTTTAAATTGTAAGAACTTATAGCTACTTGATTGTATCTTCTGGGATTTTACTCTCTGTTTAAAGCATGACTCAAATTGATTTCTACAAATGGGTAAACTTGTAGTATTCCTAATTTCAGTATGAAAGTGCTAGATTCAGTATTGAAAATGCAGTTGATAATTTCAGTATAAAAATTGCCATATAAAACTCCCACTTTTATGGAGAGAAACTGTGTAAAATGTTTTTGAATTGTTTAAGACAAGTCTAAAAACCGTTTGCTTGTGATCAGTGCTGTCTATGCACACAAATTCTTACCTAGGTTTCTGCTCCACTAAAGGAACTAAATGCAAATGTACAAATCACTTTTTAAAATTTGCATTTTGTAAGTAAAGCATCTTTCACTTGTGTTAGTTATATATGAAAAATTTATGCTTTCCCTGAAACACATTGTATATAATATTTTAAAGCCACCAGAAACACTTCATAGTACACTAATTTGTTTATTAATCTATACAATCATAGATACATACATTTTAGATGGCAATTTACCATTGGTTTTAGAATCCTTTTTTAATCAACAGAAAACAATAGCAATGGATATAGAGATAATTTCACTATTAACTTAAAGCTAATCTATTACATGTATTCAGATTATGCTTTTCAGTCATTATGGTATTAAATGGAAATTATGACTTTTGCTTCTGCAAAGAATTAAGAGTACTACAATGTTACCTGTCACGGTGCGTTGCCTTCTACACTTAATACCAGATGGGTGCGGATACTGAAGTTACTTATGGCATGTTATCTAGACTTTGGAACTGATTCCTTTTTCTTTTCCTTTCTCTTGCTTTAGATGTTCATCAAGTACATAAAGGTTAGCAACCTTCCCTTTTGCAATATTGAATAACAGAGCATGGCATATTAATGCATTACAAAAGAAAATTTCCAAAGCTTTACAAGTATTGATTGGGGGAAATGACTTTATTTTTAGAACTGCTATAATGAGAAGACTGAGTGTACTGCTCACCTCACAGATGTACTGCTGGTTTCCAAGTTCATGAACTTCTATTTTTCAGGTGGAGTTAGTATCACATTTTGGATCAGAGCATTTTTGTCCTTTAAGCCTAATAAGGTAATACAAAGCAAAATATTTCCTGTTTTTACAAGTGATATAAAAAAAGCTAATGTTTTTAAAGTGAAGAGATATTTTTTCTTATGTGAAGTTAATACTATAGAAATATAGGGTATTGAGCCTCTATTTAAATTTATTTTAGAAAAATACCAAGATAGTCTGAAAAAAATATTTTTTACTGTTTTTCTGTTAGTTTACTTTCTGTTTTATTGCATTGATAATACATAGAAGCACAGATTGGTCCTTATATTTCTAAATGCTTTGTTACATTTATATTTTAATGAAGTAGTGGATGAATAATTGTAAGAAATACATTATTTTCATTGCAAAAGCTAGTGTTTGTGACCTTTTTACTCATGAGTTGTGAAGTGATAAGCCTTAGTAACTTCTATTTTAATGCAAACCTTCAATGAAATTGTTACTAGGGTTTTCGGTACTAGCATGGTGGAAGAATATGAAGAAATTGCTGACTCCCAGTATCAGTCAGAACGTCAAGAACTATTTGATGAGGACTATGGTAAGTGATTTTAAGTAGGTGACTATCGGGGATTTTCTTTCTTTTTCTTTTTTTGTAATTCAATAGTAATGGATTACATAAATCAAAAATTGTGGTCACTTAGTTTATTTTATTGTTTTTAGCCCTAGTAACCAAATCTTTCTTAAATGATATTCTAGTGTGAATGCTTTGTAACTTACATTCCAAACTCATCAGTGAGTTTTTTGCAATTGGGACTCTTTTGTAACACCAACAATATAAATTTTGAGTATTCCCAATTCTGGGCTTAAGAATCTGTTAAACTTATATGATACTGAAACAGCAGAAGTCAGTATTGGGTTCTTTGCTATGCCCTGTGCCGTGGAGCAAGTACATTAAGACCACAGTCTTTTAGAAGCTCCTTTGAGTCTGGGTTTAATCCCCTGGCTATTTTGTTTACTCAAAATGGTATAAACTATAATTTGAACAATTTAAAGTTTCTTTTGACATTTTCCTACAAAAAATACAAAGACATTTGCTAAAGGTTGGAAAAATGTTAAAAATATGTTTAATACTTTTAGTCAGCATTACATGTATTTTCCTTGATTTACAGTGGGTAAAGGCTCCTGAACTTCTTTATATGGACATGTTTTAGGTTTATGATTACTATTTACTATACAGTGTTTTATATTTCAGTTGACTGACAAAATACAGGTGCTTTTAAATGCTTTTAGTAGAACTAGTTCTCATTAAAATTATTTTTGTCTTCTCTTAACAGATTATCCACTGGATTATAATACTGTGGAGGATAAATCTTCAAAAAATCTTCTTGGTTCTGCTACAAGTGAGTATTTGGGGTTTTCTATTTATATTATTAAAGTCTGTTTCTCTTGCTCTTCTTCTGACAGGCTGTTTGTTGCAATGTATTTTAGAATGCTTATACGCCCACTCTTGAATTATATTAGCTTTTGGATGGACTTTCCATGGGAATGAAATATAGTAGATGAAAAGGAGGAAAATGTAAGCATAAGATATCAAATTTGATGAGCTTAATCTCTTTATAGTGAAGAAAGGACTATAAATTTCTTGGGAGAAAATTAAGAAAGCAGCACACCAGTAAATTTTTTTGTGAGTGAAGGCTTAGTAATCTATACTTATGCCTACTTTTCTCTTCAATTGCAAAAATATAAAAGCTGTTTCCAATGTGCACCAATAATACTAATAATATGATATGGTGTTTTCAACTGTAAAGAAATAATTAAAATCCCTACTTGGTGGTTTAGTTTGTTATTCTTCCAAATTAGTGTGAACCTAGGGATAAGCTCGCTAAAGATACTTTTAGATAAATCCTACTCACTGGAACATTATTTTTGTGGTTAATACAAAACTTAACTAAAAATTTTCTGTTTATTTAGAGATTAATGACTGAATAACTAAAGGTCATACCGGTGTGTGTGCAAACTTTAATAAACAACTTATGCCATGTATATGGAGTTGAGTCACTAATTCTTTTCATCTTCCCTTTTCTCCTTCTATCTCTTTTCTTCTCGATGGAGGATTAAAAATTTTAGCAGTCTCCTAGGGATTAAAATAAAAATACTAAAAATACCTGGGAGAGTAGAACTCATTTATGTAATGTTCATTACATATTAGTTCATTATACTTCATTTATATTTGTTTATTTTGTTTTCTTTCATGTGTGAGGGTAAGCTCTATAACACTGAGCTTAAACCCTAGCCTCTGTTGATAATTTTTGGCTTTTTAGGTTTGAGCAACTGTTCTCACTTAGGATCCATTGTTATTTTATTGCTGATATAAAAATAGTGCTGTGATACAACATTATTCTAGGGGTGAAAAAAGATGGTATGTTATATATGAATTTTACTATGATTTTAAGTATATATTTGTGTTACATAATAGTCATTATTCTTAATGATGTTAAGCTAGTTTTGAGGAAGCATCTTTTTCTTTTCTTTTTATACATGGTTAGAACCAGTCTAAATGATCTTTAGCTTTTAATGGTTACCAGAAAGGAGAGGGCAGAACAGAGGTAGTTTCTTACCACAGTTTTAGGTAAGAGAAGAAAACCCTGTTAATATTCTGTGTTTTATTTTTTCTTCCTATGGCATTTGTTCACAGCTACCATTAAAACATAGTTATATGCCAGTGTAAGACATTTTCTTGCTTGTAGTCTTTTCTCTGTCCATATACTGTTTTAATTAATTATATATAGACTATTATTTTGGTCCAATTTTTTTTTTTGCTTTTCTCTTTGATAAATGTGTTTCTTGTTAACACTTAATTTTTTTTTCCTTTATGGGTTTTGAAAGGCAATCTATTTACCTTTGTGTGTTCTGAGTACTGAAAGAATTTACATAGTGAAATGATAGAGACAGGGAGATGTTACCTGATCTATAGTGTGGAAATTAACTTTTTGAAATGATATATACCTCTTAAAGTTTCAAAACGAGTGACCACGAGAACAGTCTTACTTTGTTGTCATGAAGTTTACTGACCTGGTTTGTATAGTCTTCTCTAAAGAAACAGGGTTGCCTTTGAACCTGACTAGTTCCATCCTCTATGATAGGATAGCTAACAGTGTAAGAAGTGCACAGTGTGTAGAATTAGTCTAAAGAACCCATGTTTAACAATAGAATATCCAAGTTTTGCAGTTCTAAATGAGCTTGAAATCGGGCTTATGTGGAGCCCAGCATTTGGTGCTGGAAAGTGGACCTATGGCTTTGCGCATGTTACTCCAGCACTCTATTATTGTATTAAGTTATCTTCCCACTCTTTAGATTTTTGAAACAAAATCAGTGTAGCCCAGGTTGCTTCAAACTTGCCATCCACCTGCCTCTACTTGTAAAATATTGAGATTAGAGATGTGGACCAACACACACAAACTTTTCCTTTTTAAAAATTGTACACAGTCAATAAAACAGAATTTTGTGACTTTGCTCTTAATAGAAAATCCTTTTTCCTTTATCTGTTGGGTACATATTTAGTATCCTTTAATTGAGATACTTCGAACCAGAAGTATTTCACAGTTTAGATTTCATAATATTTGCATTTGCATAATGAGATATCTTGAGGCTGGGATGTAAGCATGAATTTCTGTTGTAGCTTATGCACATAGCTTAAGGTAATTTTATACAGTATTTGTAGTGTGTCTGACTTTTGACTGATCCATCATATGAGGTCATATTTAAAATTTCTTACTTTTGGAAGTAAGAAGTGTTAGTGCTCAAAAGTGTATTTTGGAGCATTTTGGCTTTCAGGCTTTAGAGTTTTGGAATAGGGATAGTTACTGTTCACAGGAAATATACATCAGCAAAATATGTAGAATTTTACTCTTACAAAGGGAGAAATGGCTATCATAGAGCAGCATGTGTGCATGCCCGTTTTGACAGCTCTTGCAACTCTTGCTTATCTTTTAGATCAGTAAGAATTCTCCCTAATGCTTCTGCTTCACTGGTGCTTGTAGATTTACTAGATGGCCATCTACTTTGACACTCTTATAAGCTTATCTTTTCTCTTATATACATGTTTTACATTTTATTAAAATCTCTATCTCCTAAACACATATGTAAATGTTAAGGACAAAATGCAGATTTTAAGTCAATATATTTAAATTTTGATGTGGTAAAATACAATGGTTTGAACTACTTGGTTACTGAGTAAGTGGGTTTTGTGTTGCCATTTTTTGTGTTCCTATAAAGAGGAAGTAAAGTAATTATAGGGAGGGAACAGAGTACATGTAGAAGGGGGTTGTATTTTAGTTAGTTTATTTTGGAATTTTGAAGCATAGACAAAAACTCCCCATTTCTGCATAGTAGACTAGAAAAGAGTTTGTATTCTGTAGCCAAAAATGCCATCAAAATATTGGAGACTCAGCAATAATGTAAAGAAAGGTGTTTGGTCACTAGGAATGTTTCATTCCTAAAGGAATAATGTAGGATGTGTAACTTGCCCAACTCAGAGAAATGAGGGAAATTAATCCAGTCTGGGATTGTGCTTGATGCTACTACTTTAGTAATTCTAAAAAGATCTTAATGGCTTATGATGACAAAAGCTGCCCACATTTGGCTCTAAGTGGGAATGATCAGAATAGACTATTTACAAAGCTGTTCTCAAAAGAGAGAGGGAGAGGGAGGGAGAGAGAGAGAGAGAGAGAGAGAGGAGAGAGAGGTAATGTTCTATGAACATAATGAAATTGTTTATTTTAGTTAGATGAGCTGAGAAAATAGAAATCTCCCAGATTTTGCTTTTTTTTCCTAAGCAGTCTCTAAAATGATGACAGATAGGTCTTTAAGATGGAAATACTGTGTCTTACTCTTAAGCTATTAATAAAATTAAGTTCAAAATAACAAAAAATAAGTTCTTTATACAGATTAATGTAGGTGTTTGTTTATTGAATTTTTTAATGACCTAAATTGGAAATGTGAGATACAAGTTTACTTTGAATACAAGAGAATATAAAATTCAAAAATTTGATTTTTGTAAATCAGACAGATGTGACTGAACTTTGGATGGCTGTATAAAGCAGAGCATCATGTCCAAAGGGTGGTATTATTGGCATTCAAAGTAGGTTCATAAAGAAGCAGGAGTTTCCATTCCTGATGAGGTTTGTGAGGCGATGGGCATTCCTATCATACCTCAGCTTAAGTATCCTCTTAACGTGAGTGACAGAACAGGGCTAGGGCTGTACTTCTCTGTTCTGCTTCTCTGTCCACCAGCTTGTCAGACATTTAAAAGTGACAGCCTTTGTGTTATTCTGATAAATATAAATAAGTGTGTTTTTTGTTTCATATTCTGATGTATAGCATAATTACTCTACTTGGGAGTACCCTTTAAAACAGTCAGAAGTCTTTTTCCCACCCTGCACACATATGAGTCTGTGTGACCATGTTAAGCTGGCTTGCAAGCTTCTTGATGTGCCTTCTCTTAGTACTTTTCACATCTTTGATTTTTGTTAAAAGTGTCCTGCAGATTCTATGGATCACTTTTATGATGAGTCTAAGATGGATAACCTTGGGAGGCTTAGTACAGCCTCTGCCTGCTCAGTGCTTTAATAGTAAAGTGCATGATAGTAAAGAACTGACTTCAAATGGTAGTTCTCGGTGGACTGGGGAAATTCCTCTGAAATATTGTTACATTATTAGAAGACTTCACACTGTCACCAGATTCTTGTGGAATTCTGCCATTTTTTGCTTCTCATTTATTATATATGTCTTAATATAAATGGAGGTTTATACCGCCTTTATTTGTTAGCTAAATATTCCCCACTGGGGGAGGAGGGCAAAAAATCGGAACAACCAACTTTCACAAATTGTTCTACCTATTAACTTTAGTTTTGACTTTAAAAAATTTGCACTTTCCACAGAATCAAAGATATTGGGGGCTTTATACAACCCACAAAACATTGTTTTGCCTAATTAGTTTTAAATGTCATAAAAGAAATTTAATTGTGTATTACAGATTTATGTAATCAATACATAATTATATGATAATATAAAATTAATAATAGTAAATTTCTTCTTTGGATAATAATCTTCCCATTTTATTTTTACCTATGTAATCACTCTTTAGAAATTCCTTTGTCAATATAAGTTGTTTCTTTAACTATAGAACCTTTAAAAAACTGAAATATGAATTTTGAGCATCTCATTTTTTTCATGTTCCAGTCCAGGCTATATGTTGTAATTGAATTTTGTAATGTGCTAAACACAGTATTTTGTAAAAGATAGGAGAAAATTTTATTTTAAAAAACTGCATTCAAAATTCCTTCTGAACATTAAAATTTCATCTTACTCTGGTTAAAAATCTGTGTCCTTTATTGGACTTTGATAGGAGATACAAAGGTAACTAACCCAAAGAAAAAGGCTTAAAGACCTTTGTGGACTTTTTAAAAACTATATTAAGATTTTAATGAGACTGTTTAGGTATATTGGTATTGTTTTTCTGATTCAATTCTGTTTTAGATGCCATTCTAAATATGGTGAATATTGCTGCTAATATTCTGGGAGCAAAAACTGAAGACTTGACAGAAGGTACCTAATCATTTTATGCATCTTCTGGTACTTCATGGATCCTTTAGGTTAGAAAAAGGAAGTAATAAACCAACAAAATAGAATTTTCATTTAGAAATGGAGAGACCATTGAAAAGAACTTGGCAGTCCTCTATTAATCATCATTAATTGAACTTCACAGATTATTTTGTTAATGAAAGATCTACAGCTGCATGAAATTCATGAATTGATCCCTGCTCCTTCTACACTCCTCTCTCGCCCTGGTAGAATTGATTCAACCCAGGTCATCACATCTGCTATACAAGTACTCTTCTACTGAGCATTATACCTAGGCTTTAAATTTTTTTTAGTTTTGAGGCAGGTCTTACTAAGTTGCCAGACTGGCCTTGAACTTAACAATCCTCCTGGAACCTCAGTCTCTAGTGTCTGGATGGTAGCAGGTGCTACCACCCTGCCCAAATGAACTGATACTTGATTCTTCCTAGCTATGACAGTAATAATTCCATGCCCTCATTTCTTTACTGAGAATTTGAAGTCCTAGTGATAATTCGTATTGGATTTTCCTTTGTGTAGCAGAAATAATGTAGTAAGCCATTTTTTTCTTTAGAGAATGGCAAATAATATAATTACCAAAGAATAACAAATGGTGCCTTTTATTTTTTAATAAAATCACTAAGCCAAGTGTAAGCTTAAAAATTATCCATTTTGCTTCCTCATTTTCTAGTAACTTTCTGGTCTAGAAGCATATTAATAATGTAAGATTATGCAAAATTTATAATATCAAATAAGTTAAGGAATAACATTCATTCTTTATAGTTGTAATCGTGTACAGTCATGTCTTTCTAAGAGAACTTAGATTTAAAAGAAAAAACTCCTTAGTAACAAATGTGTTTGACCTTTTTCTTTCCCTTCCCCAAGAGGCTAAAGCTCTTTTTAATTTGTTAGAATAAAATATTTTATGGTACAACTTTTAAACATTGAACTCAAATATGGGCATCTTTCTTAAAATAGGAAATAAAAGTATATCTGAGAATGCCACTGCCACAACTGCACCTAAAATGCCTGAATCAACTCGTGTTTCAACTCCTGTTCCATCACCTGAGTAAGTTATATTGTGACATCAATTCTATTAAAGCAGAACTGAGTGTATTAATACAGCAAAGAGCTTGTAATATATATGCAGTCATCTATGAGAGACTGAATCATAAGACGATATCCCTACAGCTACTTAGAACTTCAGTTACTTCTTTTCATTCCTGTATACCCTGTATTTAAAAATAGCACTGCATTCCACACCACACGTTGGTTGTTTTGGTATTATGTATTATTTTCACACATTGAATCTTTTTTAAGAAACATTTCTTTACTGAAGGTGATTGTTCAAGGCTTGAGGATAGATTTCAAAGACTTGTTTTTTAATTAAGTTTGAAAACATTGTATTTATGATATCCCTAGGGTAGCCAAAATACCTAGAGCAGTAATGGTTCTTGAATTGCATTTGTCACCCAGCAAATTAAGTTGTTCCCTTTCTCAAACTGATTTGCATGTTTTTTCCCCCAGTGGCACACTTTGGGCAGTGTTGTGTATATAGGTAACGTAAAATAAAGTATCTTCATTTGAGGGGCTTTCTTATCAAAGACAGTATAGGTATATATTATTTGTAGGTACATATTATCTATAGTAGACAATAAATTTAGTTATTTGGCTGTTGGGTTGTTGTTATTGTGTAAAATCTGAAAATCTTTTTTTCTCAGGAACTCTAGTAGAGGGGCGTATATAAATTTGAACTATTTCACAATAGTAGAAAATCATAATTGCAATGTGTATGCTTTGAACTGTAATACCCAAACAGCATGATAATTAAAAAATGATATTGTGGGGCTAACAAGATGGCTCAGTGGTTAAAAGCACTGGCTGCTCTTCCAGAGGACCTGGGTTCAAACATTCCCAGCACCTACAGGGCAGTTAACAACTGTCTGTAACTCAGTTCCAGGGAATCTGACACCATCACACCAATGTGCATAAAATTAAATAAGTTATTCAAAAAATGATTTTGTGCTTTGAAGAGCAGAGTGAGATATTTATATTCTGAAAGTGGCTGAAAACATTTATTAGGTGATTGGAGTGAAAAATGTAGCATATGTGTTACTGATTCTTAAAAAGTCCTAAAATATGTATTAGTGATAGAGACATTCTTAGTATTTCTTATTATCTGGGGGTATAATTGCAGTTTTTGATTTTATAACTAGGCTTCTTCAGTTAACTTTTTGGCTTTTCAGGACAGGGTTTCTCTGTAGCTTTGGAGCCTGTCCTGGAAACTAGCTCTTGTAGACCAGACTGGCATCGAACTCACAGAGATCTGCTTACCTCTGTCTCCCGGGTACTGGGATTAAAGATGCGTGCCACCACTGCCCGAATTACCTTT
>LOEQ01000557.1:160687-198419 GCA_001685075.1 Bramus lutescens | reverse complement strand
CCTCCCACAATTCTGTTCTGTCTTCCCCGCCTATCTATGTTCTGACCTATCAGGACAAGCAGTTTCTTTATTAATAAACCAATGAAAGCAACACATAGAAAATAGACCCACCTACATCACCAAATCTTCATTTATTTGTGTTTATAGGCCCTTGCTCACAGTGTACTATGTCTTTGTGTGCTTGTTCATTTTTGTGTGCTTTTCCACTTTGAAAATTATTTGTAGGTCTAAGAATTAGGTTGTAGTGTCCTTGGCAGGTATTCAGTGGTGTTAGCTTTGCTTTCTTTCCTTTTCCCACCACATTTCTTTACAGTGTGGAAGTCACTCTAACAACAGGATTCCTAGAGGAAGACATCGTGATGTTTTTAAAAAGTAACTGTAGATTAATGGCTTGATAGGGATGGCTATTTAGAGGAATATTTGTATACTTTTACGTTTTTAATGGCTTTTTTAAGAGCCTTTGAGAAATAATAATGCAAGTTGTCACTGATTGGATCATGTTATTAATATGTTTCTAGTATGTGTAACTTAATGATAAATTTGCTGTTTACTAAATTAGTCTGTGTCCGACTGTGAGTTGTTGAATAGGGCTGAAGTTCCATAGCTCTGCTTAGAGGTGTGTGTTTGTTGTAGGGAGAGATAGGAGTGTCCCGAGTAACAGAATTGTTTAAACAGAGAGATAAATCACAGAATGTTTTTTCATGAGTATGTGGTCACATATACTACATGTTCAAAACTATTTCTGTATTTTAGAGTTAATAATTTTAATCAGAACTATAAAGTTAGAAAAAAAGCATTCCTGAATCTCTCTATATTCTTCTAATTGGCATCTATATGTGATTCCAACTGCTTGACGTACATCATTAATCCATCTTTCTGACTCCATCTTTTAGGAATTACCTGTAGGCTTTGTATTGGCTTGCCCTGTAATGTTATTGTTTTCATCATGTGGGGAATGGATCTCGTTCAAGAAAGGGACCCTTCCTGTATCAATTGATGACTGTTAATTCAGAATATAAAATGGAAAATTCTTGAATGTTGGTTGTCTTCAGGGTTGATGACCAGCCTTGAAATAACTGACCAAATTCAGAGCCCACCTTGCCCATTCTGGCTTACTGATTTTCAACATAGAAATATGGTTATCCTGTCCTGATACCTGTCATTCATTTCATTAATAAAATAATCACTAATGGTGTTTTGGGTGTTTAGTCATAGCATAATACACTTTTCATTTTACACCCCCTTTCTTACTTACAGTAGACCCAAATGATTTATACATCGTAGAACCCCTCAAGTTCTCTCCAGAGAAAAAGGTAATACTCTTTTTCTTTTGAAGTCTTTTGTAAGCTGTGCATTAGTAAATAAAAGACAGATGCTGAAAATGTTGATAATTATTCCTTGGCATAATGTTTACTTTAATTTTTATTTTCCTTTTTAGTTGTTTTGGGCGATTTTGTTGTTTTTACATTTATTTAGGGTGTGAAGGCCAGATGATGATAACTTGGAGAAGTCAGTTCTCCACCCTGTCAGTTATCAGCAACCAGGGACTTTACCTGCTAAACAAGTTCTCAGTCGCACTGTAGCTCAGCTTTTCTTGGACTATAATATGTAGCCCTGGCTGGCATCAACCTCACTGCAGTTGTCCTGTCTCTATCCCTCCTGCAAGGGCTGAATAATAGATATGAGTGAGACATCATACCCAACCATAATGTTAATTTTCTTTTGTTTCCCTCGGTTTTGTTTGTTTAAGATAAAGTCTTATGTATCACAGGATGGCCTCAAACTTGATACGTGCCTGAGAATGACTGATTCTCTGCACCTTTGACTTCAGATGCTAAGTTACAGACATACATCACCATATTTTATGCAGTATTCAGGATCAAACCTGGAGTTTCATTCCTATTGTACAAGCACTTTACTAACCAGATTGTCTTCTCAGTTCCCATACATTCGTTTTCAGTTGTGATAATGGTATAAATAATATCTAGAGAGGTCATCAAACTGTAGCCTATTTTCTACATTATAGGAGCCAATAAGTATTTTTTCATTTTTAAAAGATAACAAAGTAAAAATCAAGAATACATTAATGAGATGTTTAAGAAGCCTATGATACCTAAATTATTATTATCCAACCATTTAGAGAAGAAAAGTGCTGATCCTTAGGTTAAAGTCATTATTTACTGAGCTTCTGATGCATGCCAGGCACAGTGCAAGCACTCAACAGTAATCCTCTCAACAGCCCATCGGTTCTGACAACCCCATCTTAAAAGTTTCAGACTGGTTTACTTAGATGTCTCATTAGATAGTAGGCAATGTTTATGGTCTTGAGATTTTTCCACCTTGGCTATAAAGCCTGATTTTCTTTTTAACATCTTAAATTACATAACATTTGATTAGCAATAATTGACTGTAAATAATAGAATTTCTAATTAGTGTGAAGTAGGTTACAGTTTAATTCTGCCTTTGATACTTTGTTTTGTAACTTAGGCAGGGAGCCACATCTCTAAAGCTTGATTTTTTTCATGTAGGAGCCAAAAACAAATCTTTCAAGTTTAACATATAAAATATACAAGGAAGTAACTTGTGTACCATCTGACACATAGAGGTATTCAGATGTCAGTTGTCTCTAAGTCTGTATGCATAAGTGACTATAAGCTGTTGTAACTTTGAATTGAAGTAGCATTTACAAACTGGGATGTCAGTGATTACATCTGTTCACAACAGAAGAGTGGTGTGTGTGTGTAAAACATTGCTTTACTTCTCATAGGCAGTAGTACTTTCCTCTTTTATATCTCATGTCTAATGAAGAGTAATTTCTGTGCTTTCTTTTATTTCTGTTATAGAAGAAGCGTTGCAAGTACAAAACGGAAAAAATTGAGACGATAAAGCCTGCAGATCCATTGCACTCTATAGCCAATGGAGACATAAAAGGAAGAAAGCCCTTTACGAACCAGAGAGATTTTTCTAATATGGGAGAAGTTTATCACTCTTCTTACAAGGGCCCTCCGTCTGAGGGAAGCTCAGAAACTTCATCACAGTCAGAAGAGTCCTATTTTTGTGGCATTTCAGCTTGTACAAGTCTGTGCAATGGACAGACCCAAAAGACAAAAACTGAGAAGAGGGCTTTAAAACGAAGGCGGTCTAAAGTCCAAGACCAAGGAAAATTAATAAAAGCTCTTATACAAACTAAGTCGGGGTCATTGCCGAGCCTGCATGACATAATCAAAGGAAACAAGGAGATCACCGTAGGAGCGTTTGGTGTTACTGCAGTCTCGGGACATATCTAAAAGGAACTGGACATTTGTACTGAAGACTTTGTTGTTCTTTGGAGAACAGCCCGTGGTATTTGAAGGGTTTAGGGTGGGGTAAAATATTGGGGAAAGTATTCAAAAATTATGTTTTTTGCCTTTTTAGAAAGGAAACAGGATTGTGTCAATCTTGGCTGATGAACTACAGTTTTACAAGACTGATCTCTCCCTATAAAGATGATAGACATTTTATAAAGATTTTTTTTTTTCACAGATAATTACTGGGACAAAAGTAATTTGGAAGCCCAGTTCTTTGGGTGGGATAGGAATGAAAGGAATGAAAGCCTAAACCTCTTCCTTCAGCTTGGTTCCTATTTCTTGCACCTTCCCATATTTATGTGCCTTTTGTCTATTTATAATGCCACTGGAAGAGGAGGGAGGATTTTTTTGTCATTTGATTTGTTTTGTAACTTTATTAGATTTTTGAAGCTGCAAACACTACAAGGCTTTAAGGTGGTCCGTGCCTGAAGCTCAGCAATGTGGGTCATTTGCATAAAGATCCTAAAGACTTGCCAACTTAGAGTTGCTCAGCAGTCTTACTGGAAATAACCTTCTGAAATTTTCTTAAATCCTTTTCCATAAAAGGTGATGATTTATTTTTGCTTTCATTGAATTTAGTTGGATTGGGTTATTTGTTTTCCTGAGTTATTAACTCAGTGAAATGGTAAGATATTTTCTTAGAAATGACAGATACCAGAAAACAAATTTATTATAAATTCACCTTTCAACACACTTAACTACTTGTGATGATTTGTTCACAGCAAACACTAATCCTCCAAATGTTCACATCACCAAGACCAGTTTTCCCATGGCCCAGTCACTGCCATTGTACATAGTCACAGATGCAGCCAGTGAGTGTGTCAGGCCTTACTCAGTTAAATTGGTTAAGTCTAACAGGATTATATGATTCCTTGATGTTTGCTTTTGTTAGCTACAATGTGCAGATATATATGTGTGAGGTGTCAGCGTCTGTCTCTGTTGGTCCCTTTTTCCCTTAAGAAATTGACAGTGTCTGAGTAAATTGGTTTCTTGATGTGCGATTGTACTGAGATGAGTGAAAGTGAAATGTGTTTCTTTTTGAGAGAATTGACCATTTTGTGTTGTAAAATTAAGTTATAACTTATTGAGCACTTTCGTTAATAATTGTTTTTAAATTTGTCTAATACCTTTCTTGGTATTGTTTGTAATGTGATTTATTTAAAGCCTTTTTTTGTTTAAGTTGCTGCTTTAGGTTAACAGTATGTTTTAGGGATGAACTTTCCCCTTTCCCATCTGCACAATTAGCTATTCAAAGCAACAGGGCCTGAAGGTACAGCAGGTCCTTGAAAAGAAATCCAGATGAGAGCCAAGCTAGAGCGGTAAATCACACTGTTGTGTGTTGTGAAGAGGGTTTTAAATATGTAACTACAAAGCTGTAGTACCACTAGAAACTGTGAATTTCCAAATAAATCTGAACACTCGTCTTTATTAATTATTGACTCTTCTGTCCTTTAAAAGATTGCACACATTTATCACTCATAGATTTAAGCTGGTCTTTGTTTTTGTTTGCCATCTTTCAGGCCCACATTTCAGGCAACCATAATGTACACTTTGACTTAAACATTATGTTCCCTAATAATCATAGTTCACCTTTTCAAACACAAAAATTATGGTTCTAATAAGATGCATTATCTACCCAGAGAATTAAAATTTTAGTCTGCATTTTCTTTCTCTTTCAGAGTATTACTACACATAAGAGGGAAAACAATAATAACCCAAATCTTTAATAAGTGGAGATTATTGCCAGCAGCAAATTTGTGTCTGATAAAAAGCAGCAATCAAAATCCAAGGATTGTAAAATCCTAACATTTTGAATTACTGCTCAATTTTTGAAGCATTTGTAGCACTTTTGGATTTTAAATTTTGGAACTGAGGATGCCTACCCAGCATATATAATTAGCAGAATCTAAAAATCTTCAAAATTAGAGACACGTCTCCCAAGTGGTTGAGACAAGACGTACTCAAACCTTTATGTAAATCTTTTAGATTTTCAACATTCCCTAGTAACCAACCTTATTTTATTTGTGATGCTAAGTAAGGTATTAAACCAAAATGAAATTTACTGAACTCAAGCAAAGTCAGTTCTTTGGGTTCTTAAAATATCTGTTGAGGGTTTTTTGTGCATATGATTTGAGGAATTACATAGTTTTTACAAAGCTTGTGCAGAGGTACAACATTTGCTCCCTCGTGCTGTCTCACCTCCCTCTCCCCCAGCACGTCTTCTCCCCTGCAGCATCCAAGTCCCAGTGCCTACCTTGTGTCAGTCATATGCACACAGGAGCAGGCATAAGACAGATGTAAACCTGTATTTGTTTACCTAGTCTAATGATCCAGTTTAAACCCACAGTAAAAAAATATAACTTAGAAATAGTTCTTTTTAAACTATATTTTATAAAATAGGTATTAAGACCCTGACATGCTTTTATTCTGCTGTAATCTGAGAAATTTTAAAACTATGGAAAAGTGCCATAACCCATATTTACCAGTTGTTGTTTTCAGTTTTCTTTATGTTTATATATGTATGTCTGTGCATATATATACATATATGGTCATAGATGTAATGTGTATTATGGGTATATGGTATGTGTGTATATGCAAGACATTTGGTAGATGTCCTGGGACGTATTGATACATCATAACCCTTCATGTTGGATAACTTCATGTGTTTTCTAGAATAAAGATATTCACCTTACATGACTATATTATTCAGGATTCTCTAGAGTAACAGAATTTATCAAATGAGTCTTTATATTTAAAAAGGAATTTCTTAGAATGATTTACAGGTTGTGGTCCAGCTAATCCAACAATGGTTGCCTATGAACAGAAGAAGTTCAAGAATACAATAGTTCTTCAGTCCATGAAGCTGAATGTCTCAGCTGGTTTTCATTATATGCTGGAATCCTGAAGAGGATTCTCTAATGCCAGTGAAGGAATGGACTTATTAGCAAGGCAAAAACAAAAACAAAAAAAAAGGCAAAGCAAAAGATTCCTTATATTCCAGAAGAAGGCATGACGCAGGTTAGAGGTGAGTCTTCCTACCTCCAAAGATTTAAGATATGTCTGCCCACTTCATATCAAGTAGAGTTCTCTTACAGGTATGCTCCTCCATTTTTGGGTTTTAGTTAATTCCAGATGTAGTCAAGTTGACAAACAAGAATAGCCATCACAAGTCAATCCTTTGACAGTTTGGCATACAATCATATATCCTTGTGATTAATTTCCAATTAAAACAATAACAAGGTCATAATTATACCTAAATTGATATTAACTAGTCCACATATCATTGCATACGAATTATATATTTAACCAAGTCATAATTACACCTAACATGATATAACTGTCCCTCATATAACTACGAATGCATTATAAATTTAAACTAGGTGGCAATGTCCATTGAGGGAACATAATTTTAGTATATAAAATATAACCATTGATATTCTTGTAATTGACGTTACATCACATGATAAGGAAAGAAAACACAAGTATCTGTACCAATGCATTCTTAATATACCAGAAACACTCATTTCAATTATAATCCTTGTTTCTGCAACTGATCATGTGGGCTTAGTTGATGTGGGCTTAGCTGATATTTATAACTACCTTCCTCTACTACTTGGGTTTATGCAGTTTACACCATATTTCTCTAGCTTTCATAGAACCTGTCAATGTAATTTCATAGTAGCTATAGCTAGGCACAGCTTTGTGTGACCAGTGTGGTGTGGTTCATGTACCCGATGGGTTCTTTGCAAAGAAAAATTCTGCTTAGAATTCTGTTTTGATCGTCCCTTAGAGCAGTGGTGTAGTGATATTTCATTTGTATTTTAATAAATAAAGCTTGCCTGAAGATCAGAAAAGTAAAGCAGCCAAGCCGCTAGAGAGCTCTTAACCTCTATAGAATCTTCAGACTGAAGAGAGCTCTCTTACCTCACCTTATATTCCTCTCTAGTGCTAGGGTTAAAGGCGTGCACCGCCACTGCCTGGCCTCTATGGCTAACTAGTGTGGCTGCTGGGATATAGGGCACCACCACAGACAAATCCAAGCACAAGCTGATGCCCTCAGTCAGGGTGGTGACTGCTCAGTGATGTCTGACCTCCAGTTGTCTGTGAAAGCCTTCCTGTCCTTTTCACTTCACTCTCCGCTTGGGAAAACGTCTCACTCTTCATCCTTTAGCAGAAAAGACTAGTCGTGCCACACAGTGGTTCTCAGCTTTCCTAATGCTTGATCCCTTACTACAATTTCTTTATGTTGTGGTGACCCCGACCATGAAATTATTTTCATTGCTACTTCATAACTAATTTTGCTACTGTTAAGAATTTAATATAAATATCTATGTTTTCCCAGGGTCTTAGGTGACCCCTGTGAAGGGGTCTGTTGATCTCTTCATGGTGTCATGACCCACAAGTTGAGAACCACTGTCTTAGAGGATCTGTCAGGTTTAGTTTTGATTTTAAGATTTATTTTCGTGTGTGTGTGTGTATGTGTGTGTGAGTGAGAGGGTATCCAGAGGCCAGAAGAGGCATTTGGATCATCTGGTGCTAGAATTGCAGGTAATTGTGAGCCATGCAGTGTGTGAACTAAGAACCAGTTCTTGGTCCCTTTGAGCTGTAAGTGCTCTTAATTGCTGAACCATCTCTCCAGCCTCTGCCTGATCCAGAATTCATTCTCCTGTGCTCACTGTTTTAATGACTGGTGTGTAATTGTATAACTCTAAAATGTTTGGGGTAATCTATATCCAAATGAATATATTTATTAAGAATTACTTTGTCAAATTCTCAAGACTTTCTTTTGAACTTTTGTTTTAATTAAAATACAAAAATCAATATGTAGAGAAATGTTTATTTCAAAATGTTCAAGTCTTTTTGAAGCTATGTAATTATTAGGATTGCTGTAATATGCAGTTCTCAAATTATTGTTGCCTTTATGAATGAGGTGCTTCAAATATATTTTCCAACAATTTTTTGATAATATGAAAAAAGACAGTGTTATTTAAACATTACTGGATTACGTTTTTTTCTTCTGTTGATTCTTTTCCATGTAGTCTACCCACATCACATTTCTCTCATTTCTATGCCTTTGCCTATTTTCCTTTGGCTTTTGCTTCACATTTTCTGGGAATTGACAAACAATGCTAAGCAATAGGGATGCTAATAGGCATCATTTTCCTATGTATAAATTAGAAATTTTACAGTAGTTTGTAATTAATATTGGTTAGTTTCAGATACACACTCTGATACTTGGGTGCAGTGGCTCATGATAGAATAGTAACGCCTGGGTAGGCTTATGGAAGAAAACCACTGTGGGTTTTTAGGTGAGCCTGGGCTACAGAGAGAGACCCTGCCAAAAAGCAAAACAACACCAAAAATTACTTCATTATTTTGTTGAAAATTCTTTCTTAGTTTGGAATACATGGTAGATATTATTAAAAATATTTTGAGCATCAAGTGAGTTAGCACTTTTCCTGTGATCTCTCTTGTGAAATGAATTATTTACTGAGAGGTTATCCAGCACCAAGTCATCCTTCATATTAGTTAGAGAAATCAACTTGGATTTTGAATCTGCTGTTGTATATTGGCTCTGTATTAGTTGACTAGGGTAACCTATATTTTTATAGCAAATTAAATCTGAAACATCAATGAATTAACACATGAAATCTGTTTGTCATTTATGTAATGTCTGATAGAGCCTGGTGGCCTTTCTCTGTTGTCTTAAGACTCCAGAACACTCAGTCTCAAAAACTTGGGCAAAAATGGAAGAGTGGGCACAGGGACAGCACACCTGTTTGAGAACCTCAAATGTGGAATGAAATGTTTATATTCACATTTCAGTGCTGAAGCCAGTGACATTGCCCCAAATTAAGCAAACCTGGGAGATCTCCTGTTTTTCTGCCCCAATATGTTTTGCAATAATTTTGAATAGTATAAGGGAAAGGCAGAGGTTTGATTTAATCATTTTAAACAATTTGCTGAATTCTATTCAGTGGGAGGCAGTGTGGTCAGTAGGCTCTGAAGCATTTCCAGTCATCCCTCTTCTGATTTCTATGGAAAGCTTTGATGCTGGTATCCATGCTACAGTTTGCTCAGGTGCTGTTCTGGGCATTTTCCCAGTTAAAGTTTGCATTTCATCTTTACCATGTTCTTTCCTTACCTTTTTCTCCATGGGTTATTAGAAACTTCCCTTATCCCCACCTTTTAAGAGAAAGGGCACATTCAGAACTGGTTCTTGTGCCTGTTTATATTCTGTTTGGTGTAATAGACTGTGCATTGGTTTCCCAGCTGCCCAAACCCCGATAGTCACACAGAAACTATAAAAATTACAACACTGTTATTTCTCACTAGCTTTTATATCTTAACCCATTTCTATTTATGTATCACTTGAGGTTATGGCCTTCTGGTAAGATTCTGGCGTCTTTGTCTTTTGGCAGCTACAGGGTATCTCCCTGACTCCACCTTCTTTCTCCCTGCATTCAGTTTAGTCCCATCCCGTCCCTGCCCCTCTCCCTCCCCACCTAGCTCTATTCTGCCCTGCCATAGGCCAGAGCAGCTTCTTTATTAACCAATGGTAATAAAACATTCAAGCATACGGAGGGGAATCACATCAGTTTGGCATTTCACTTTACCTTTTAGGATATGTTTATCTTAAGATTATGACTTAGTGTATCTCCCAAGCCCTTACCCTTTAGCTGGTATTATGGCCTAGTGTTTTCCTTTGAACTAGTAATTATTTTACTGCCTATACTGATTATTCTGAACTAGTGCAATATATAATTGTTTTTAATTCCATTATTCAGGAATTACTGTGGACTTACTTTCTCTTTTTATCTATATTAGTTTTAGGGGCTATATTTTCGAGAATGCAGTATCGTGTACTTCATGGCCACTATCTCCTGGGATATGCTCTGTCTAATGGATGTAGTAATAAATTTGGAAATCTCAAAAAGTAGCCTGCATGACAAAGATGCACATCCTACTTTTTCTGATTAGTATTCTGTCTGAGCCCTGGGGCATATAATGCATGAGTTATAAGGTACATTTTAGTCTGTATCTTTTCTTTACATATGCCTGTTTCTTGATTTACCTTATCTCTCCTCCCCTCACATGTACGGTGGGTCTTCACACATCAAATAATCAAATCAAGAAATGAGCCTGGTGGTGGATGTGCACACCTCTAATTTCAGCCCTCAGGAATCAGAGTCAGGCAGAATCTCTGTGAGTTTGAGGCCCAGCTGGTCTACAAAGTAAGTTCCAGGATAGCCAGGGCTATTATGCAGAGAAATCCTGTAGCAAGAATTAAAAATCAATTAAGAAAAAAATAAAGAAATGAGGAATCAGGGAAGTCCCCAGTGGCTCTCCTTTTAGTTCTTTCCAGATCCGGTAACAGCCAAATATAACCAGCACAACTGTCTCTAGCCTTTCTCTGCTCCTTCAGGCAGTCTAATGGAGAGAGCCCAGCTCAACCCCTGCCAGAAAGCTCTTGTGTGGGATTGGTGTTTCGTCTCCAGAAAATGTTCATTCTTGGCACACAAACTCTGGGAATGATGCCCAACACAGTAGCGAACCCTACATTCATATTATGGGGGTAGTTAGCAGCAAGCCTTTAAACTTTCTAATGTTCTGGGCAGTATTAAGATTTTAGCTTGTACTGCTGAGTTCCTCACAGGGACAAGGACAGTGTCATTGTAAGTACAGTTCCTAGCATGAGGCCAGCAGAGCTTTCCCCATAACGTTTTGTAGACAGAGCCAGTATGGCTTAGACTCAGAAATGCACTAACTTTATACCCAATAGCTACTTAAAACAGGAGATTACATTATCTGTCCTCCAAAGACTATTTACATGAACACTCACTCCAGTGTAAACAGAGACTGCACTTTCGTTTCCTGGCTGCCCAGACCCAAATAATCACACAGAAACTATATTAATTATAACAGTTTGGCCCAATGGCTCTGGCGCATTTCTAGCTAGCTCTCATATCTTAAATCAACCCATTTCTATTAGTCTATGTGTTGCCATGGCCATGTGCCCATGGTGTTACCTCATTTTTCTACCTGTCTTGTTTCCTCGTTGTCTGGGTAGCCTTTGCCTGACTCGCCTTCTTTCTCCCTGCATTCACTTTAGTTTTCCTGCCTAACCATACTCTGCCCTGCCATAGGCCAAAGCAATTTCTTTATTAACCAATAGTGATAAAACATATTCATAGCATAGAGGGGAATCCCAGCCTAGCATGATAGCTCAGCTCTGTGATCCTAGCAGATGATCATGAGTTTGAGGCAAACTTAGTCTGTATGGTGAGACCTTGTCTCAAAAAAGAAAACAGAAGAGTTTCAGAGTCTGGGGATGCAGTTAGGTAAGCACTCATCCAAGAGGTGTGAACCCTGAGATCCATCCCAGCACTGAAAAAAAAAAAACATTCTTTGAAATGGTACTTTCCAATAGTGTTTAGAAGAAAAAAGCATAATTTTCTTTGAATTGGTTGTGGGCAACAAAAAATTTACTAAGATGATTGTTTTGCACACACATGAACATTGATTTAGTGTAATGGATTAGAATTATGGAAATGTTCCTTAAAACATTCAATTTAGGAGAAAAACATGTTCAAAAATATGTCTAATATTTACTTGTGACAAGTCCATTAAAAGAAACATTTTTGTTCAATGAGGTAAAACATTTCTGAGCATAATGTGCCCCTCCACATCTGATCTCCCACCAAAATCCCTGAACACTATTGGCATGTGTCACATGTGCCACACCCCAGCTTCAGTAGACATGGTTTACATATCTCTGTTCAGGAGTAACTGGACTTAACAAGCTGAAATACACAGTTATACAGGCCATGCAGACTGGCTCTCAACAGTGTTGTCTCCATAGTTGAAGTTATAGAAGATAAATAAAGCTAGGTGTTTTGCAGTGCTCAATTTCTTCGCTATGAGATGTTAATTTAAAGGCATCTCTTGCCATTTACCTAAAATTTAGTGGATCTCTGTATATTACCAGGAGTGGAGCTGGTGTTAGCTCTCATGTGGTAACTCTTTTAAACTGATTTATACACTATTTTCACTAAGAAATGAATAATTCTGTTTGAAAACTCCTGTGGGTCTGCATCACCATTTTATTAATGTTTATGGAAGAGGCACTAGTATAATTAAAAGGTCACCCATTATGCTGAATGAAGAAATGAATTCTCTTCAGCATTGTCACTGAGGGGTATGATCACTTTATCCACTTCTCTTAGACCAATACAGACACACACACACTTCCACAGGTAATTGAGATAATGTTCGAGTTTGTAATCTGACTTCAGCACAATTTTATAGGTCTCAGGGCTCCTTCTCTATGGAGTATAATAATAGCCAAGTATTAGCGATCTTTTATTGTTTGGCCCATATCCAAACATTTCTTCTATAGGTCAGCTTAATCTTCACAATCCAGTAATTCAGCTGTAATATACAGAGCTCTGTGAGGGATCCAGAAGGTTCAGGCTGTGCTGGATAATATATTACTCCATGGTGGAGCCACAGAAAAGAAACCGAGGCTTAATTGTTCCCCAGTCTTGGTCTGGGCCTGCCCCTCTCCCCCATGAGAATTTCTCAGGCAAGTCCTTAAAGGCATATATGCTTATGCATGTGATATATGACTTTGGAGAAAAACAATTGCATAGCTTTCAAATGAGAAATACGAGCACATTTAGAGAAAAAAGTTCTAACCCCGTCTCTGCGAACATGCCTGTGTTCTGTTTAGTTGTATGTTTCATGACAGTTTGCTTATATGTCAGTATACTTTTCCTGGTTACAGCAGTGAGGTGGAAGCCCAGAACAATATGAAGATTGGTATAATTCAGTCAAATTCCTGACTCCTAGTTAAAATGTGTTTGAAAAACCCCTGCATTTGCATTTAAGAGGCTTCCTCAAGACCAGTGAAGATGCTTTGGGGTGGCAGAGTGGTTTTAAGTGTCTGTTATATGGTCCAGACACAGTCTTTAACTTTAGGAATTTCATAGTCTGGAGAGGAGGCTAGATAAAAATAATGTGAGCAAATACCCATTAATATATTTATATTAATATAAATGTTCAACAAGCGCTATAATTGAAAATTAGAGGAACAAGGAGAATAATTCTCCATGGGAATAACAATCTTTGCATAAAAATTGCTCTTAGCTGAGTCTTGAAGGATGGAGTTTACGAGCAATAAACTCAGCACTGATAGACATTGCCAGAAAAGGGTAGGTGTTGAGAGTGGGCATCTGGAGCATGCCATGAAGAAGGAGTTCAAGGAACCCCGCCCTAGTTAGCTTCTACTCTCAACTTTACAAAACCTAGAGTCCTCTGAGGAATTCTCAGTTAAAGGATTGCCCACATCAGATGGGTCTATAAGCCATGCTGTGGGGCATTATCTTGACGTGATTGATACAGGATTCAGGACATTTGGTGGCGCCATTCCCAGTAGGCAGACCTTGACTATATATATTTGAAAACTAGCTGAGCATGAGTGATTGAGGGAGCCAGAGAGAAAATCTGTGTAAAGCTGTGGATAAGGAAGTCGTGGTTTTTTAGATATTAGAGTCATTCAAAATAAGCCAAGTAGTTTTCATTTGGACAATAGGAAAGATACCTTGAAGGTTTTGAGACTTCACAAACTTAAGGGTCCTGTAAATTCATTTAAAACACTATGCTTTGAGAAGAAGGGACTGCTAGTGTGGTCTGCTCACAAAAGGCCACTTAGGGAAGCATTGCTTTGTGTTTAGCCATCCACACAAGTCACTGTAACTACTGTCCAAGGGATTCCTGGATACTGCTTGAGCTGGCAGCAGATTGGTGTCATCTGTGCTGGTTTTGCAGGCATAAACATGCATGAGTTATGGGATCCTGGAGACTTCCACTTAGGTTTCAAAGAAAGGCCTGGGAGGCACAACAGTCTATCAGGTTAGGGATGTCCTGAGAAGGCAAGAGGTGATACTGTGACAGAGCCAAAGATGCAGTGGAGTTTCTGGGACGTTGATGTGAGGAAATGGAGATAGGTGTCTGCTGGGGAAAGCTTAGGCAGTGAGTCAAGCACTGCTTAACAAGAGTGGCGACATGGGATGCAGATGGCAAGGCCACAGCAGAGAGGCTTTCTGCACCCTTCAGAGCTCGCGTCGTATCAACATCCGTCCCAATGCTGAATATGGAGCTGTGGATTTAATGTTTTCCCACTGAGTTCTGATCTTTCCTTGCTGTTCTGTTCATCCCTCTAGGGATGGAGAGCTGTACTTTGAGCCTTTGAACATTGGCAATAAAAAATTTCTTTTGGAAACTCTAAGGACTCATACCTAAAAGTCTTCCTGGAATCTCAGAAACTTTTTAAAAAAGTATTTATTTTTTGGATGTTGGAACTCTTAAAAATATACTTTTACTTTCTAAAATTAAAATACAATCACATTTTCACCTTCTCTTTTCTCCAAACCCTTCCATATACCTCACACTCATCACGCCCTTGCAAATTTATGGCATCGTTTTCTTTGTTGTTGTTGTTACATATATGTATAAATACAAACTGTTGAGTCTGTTTAATGTTGCTTATATGTATATGGTGTAAGGCCTGACCAATTGTGGGGCCTTGTGAGACTTCCCCCTGTGGTGATAACAGCCATATTGTTGAGGTATGTGGGTATGGCTCCCCTGTCATTCCTCAGAGAGAGGTTCTCACTGCAGACTTCTGGCTCTGCCGGCTCTTATATTCATTCTGCCCACTCTTCGGTGATGCTCCCTGAGCCTGGGTCCCCAGGAGCAGTTGTTCTCTGTAATGGTCTCTGTCTGCTGCAAGGAGAATGAGAGCCATGCTTGTCTTTGGGTACAGAGGTAACATTTAGAATGCAGTTAGGAATTGTGCTGTTTTAGTAAAGTGGTGGTGTAAGGTTTCCTCTAGAAGTGTATTTCAAAGAGTAGGACAATGGCTCTCAGGCTGGTGCAGTGTGTGAAATAGCAGAAAGTTTTGTGAGCAGGAAAGATAATGACCTAGGTCACACTTTCTGACTCACGCCACACAGTCCCGAGAGCTTCAATGTTTTCCTTTTAGAAAGGCTGTGAAAAAAAAATAGAGATAAAAATAAAACTGAGAGACCTTTTCAAAATGAAACTAGAGGACCATGGCAAAACGGCAGGCCTTATGCGTATCTCCAGCTGCTGCCTGGAGCGCGAACTTTTGACCATAGACGGCTGAATTACAGTTTGCCCAGAAATTCAAGATACCTATGAAGAGGTCACTGGACACCATTTTATGATATTTCCATGCTTATACAGTGTTGGCTTTAAACCTTTTGTCAGTTGCTTGTCCCTGTTCTTAACGTTTCATTGTGCTTCCTACAAAGGAATCACGTACCTCCATAGGTTGCTTTCTTTGGAACAGAGAGTGAAAGATGCCCTGAAGTGTATGTAATTCCTCGAAGGATGAAGTCAGATAGGAGCAGACCTCAATGGCACTGTGGCCAGATCCTTTCCTCATAGCCTGTAGCCTGAAAAGCAAACAAACTTTAAAAATAAGGTGCTAAGTACTAGTCAGGGGAAGGGTCCCAGATCATATCTTTGGTCCTGGGAGAAGATGTAACATCCTGAAAGTCATTAATGGATGACTAAGTTCAGCTCTGAGAGCCCCACTGTCCAGCAGGAGGCTTTCTAAATGAATCCATACATGCCATTGCCCCCTTCAGTAATAGTCAATCCAAACAGGCCTGCCCATCACCCAGACAGGACACGGTCACTTGGGAAGGTTTATTGCTAGTTCTAGTGATTTTAAAGACAGAATAAATTAGCTTGCCTTGTGTAGTTGAAAACAGTGGTCCCTTTGGCCACATGTATACTCCCACTTCTTGACAACAGGTGAACTTTATGATAATGTCTGCCTATTTTTCTATACTATTACTTTGTGTATCTCAGTTGAATTCTGCTGATGGAGAACACAGGGGCTGAGGAGCTGAAGGGAATCCAGATTTTGATCCTGGTAGCACTAAAACTTCAAATAAAGTTGTTTTTACTTTGACACTTTCTGAGTTTAGATTGATCAACAATGATTTCTTAGCTAAGACTGCCAAGATAAAATACCATTAAATGGATGGCTTAGACAAATGTCTATTTCTTACCATTCTAGCAGTAGAGTGTCTAGGATAAGGGTTGCCAACACTCTTTCTGGTTTTTGAAAATCATAGTGCTGTGTCTTTCCATGACAGAAAGCAAGCTAACAAATGGACACCTTCTGAAGAAAGGCTAATCCCATCCATAAGGCTGCAACTCTCATGATCTAAGTGGTGGTTTCAATTTAAGAATTCTGAGGGACACCGAGATGTTCAATTAATCATAAGTAACAATATATATTTTATGTATTACTGGTTCACCTCAACCTCATCAAACTAATATTTTATCGATGCTCTCATTTAGACATTTTATATAAATATTTACAGTGGTGGGGGAAATATTCTAAACACTGCTACTAGCGCTTCTAAGATAAAAGTTGGGGCTTCAGCAGCTCTCCCCCAACCTGTCAATTAAAGTGACAAGTAATAGTAAAAGACAAAGGAGAATTACTCAATGTGGCCATCTTGGGAAGAGCAACAAATAAAGGGTTCAATGACCCCCACGTCTTTAGGGACTACTGCATGAGGTTTAGGCTTAAAGAGAGGGAGGTATATATAATGAAGCAGCTCTGGTCAGGGTGTAGTCCTGCCAATTGTAGACTCATATTAGTCATGCAGAGTGACCCATAAATTAAGCTATCAATTTGTTGATCTAAGAGTGTAGCCTCATCTTTGTGAGAGTTGTCCTCATGTAGGGAATGATCTTTCCTGGGAGATTTTGCTCCTTTTGGAATTCAGAGTGATACAAGAGGAAAGGTTAAAGATGGTAAGATAGCAATTTATCTCTGTGCTGTCACCCAAAGTACAGGTACAAAATAAAGATAGAGATGCCAGGCTTTCATCCTGTTGTTAGTTGCTGAGTGATAAGTCAGTGCCTTTTAGCCAAAACAGCTTCTAATTGCCCTTTTCAGTACCCACTGGAAGCTCAAGTCAGGAATCAAATTAATTTAATATGTCTTGCTGTCAAATGAGTTATGGGAGAAAAGGTTCTCTGATCTTTAGGGAAGAGGGATTGTAACTTGCGTGTGTGTGACACAGTAGATCTCTACAGCTCAACAAGTAAAACACTGTATCAAGACCACCCATACACAGCCTATTAAAAATCAGTTGGGTATTACTCTCCAGTTTCCCTAATGTCTAGAATTAGTCTGAGCATGGTGAGTTGATGTAATTAAAAAAATTAATCTTCGATCTTTCCTTGATCAATAGCACATAACTCCTCAACTCCTTAGACCCTCAGGAATGATAGACATATTCTTTGTATGCAGAAAAGATTCTGGATGCTTTAGACCCATAGAGAGCTTCAGGATGGGAACTGGCAGCAGAAAAGCCAAAGTGTATTAGAGCATTTCCATTGTGACCCCTACTCCATGAACTTGAGGAAAGAGTAGGACTCAGAGATTGAGTTAATCACTGTGCACCAATGATATAACCAGTCATGTATAATTAGTGAAGCCTATATAAAATTCCTGACTCACAAGAGCTTCTGTGTTTTGACAGGACCAGAAGGAATTGGTCCTCACCAGAGTAGAGGCATTTCATTAGGGACTCTTCAAAGGATACTGAACCTGTATCCTTTATAATATTCTGATATATAAATGAGTAAATATGAGTAATTTTCCCTGAACATATGAACAGAACTGCTTCAGAATTCTCATATCCTAAACACTCATATAAAATAGCATGTTGTTTGCATGTAGCCTATATTCTCCTGCACACTTTCAGTCTTGTCTATATCACCTGTAATATCTACAGTACAGTGTAAATGCTGTGTGAATTAAACTGTATTGCTTGGAGATAACATTATGGAAAATTCTGTACATTTTCAGTACACCATTATATTTTTGTTTTCAAATATTTTTAAGATGTGGTCAGTTGAATGGTAAATTGCTATTTCTATAGCCCTGTTTCCTATATACATCTGTCTGCTGTTATGCCCAAATCCGCAAAGTCCCCCAAAAACCAACAAGGAGACTGAATCCCATATGTAAAAGCAAAGAGCCTTTATTTTATGCAAGTTTGCAAACTCGGTCTCTTGCATGTTCAACATATTGGAAAGAACGGAGAGCCCCGAGCTCAGTTAGAGTTGGGATTTTGTAGTAGTAAAGGTGGGGGTGAGGGGTTTCTGAGGTGCAGGCCCTTGATTGGCTGACATTTGTCTAGGGGTGTCCTGGTGAGTGTGTGCTGGCAGGTGATCCTGTCTACAGCGGTTGGAATGCTAGGCATTTCCTTTGGATGGTCTGTTCTTGGGTGGTGCTAGGGTAATCTCAGTTTTTGGTTCTTCCTGCAACCAAGTATTGCTTCAGAGTAAACTACTGAGACCCAGGCCTCCATTAACCTTATCATGGCTGAGTCCTACACTGGCAGGTGATAATGGTTGGAAGTAAAGAGCTTCCTTNACAAGGAGACTGAATCCCATATGTAAAAGCAAAGAGCCTTTATTTTATGCAAGTTTGCAAACTCGGTCTCTTGCATGTTCAACATATTGGAAAGAACGGAGAGCCCCGAGCTCAGTTAGAGTTGGGATTTTGTAGTAGTAAAGGTGGGGGTGAGGGGTTTCTGAGGTGCAGGCCCTTGATTGGCTGACATTTGTCTAGGGGTGTCCTGGTGAGTGTGTGCTGGCAGGTGATCCTGTCTACAGCGGTTGGAATGCTAGGCATTTCCTTTGGATGGTCTGTTCTTGGGTGGTGCTAGGGTAATCTCAGTTTTTGGTTCTTCCTGCAACCAAGTATTGCTTCAGAGTAAACTACTGAGACCCAGGCCTCCATTAACCTTATCATGGCTGAGTCCTACACTGGCAGGTGATAATGGTTGGAAGTAAAGAGCTTCCTTTGGGTGATCTGCTCATTTTTAGCTTATTATGGCTGGCTCCTACATTTGCCTGTCTGTTCATCCATACATCTATCTGCCCATCTATCCATCCATCCATCCATCCACCTATCTTACTACCCATAACTTTACTGATCAATTATCAAATACCTGTCACCTCTATTTATCAATATGTTTACCTGTGGTCCATGTTAAAATATTTATCAACAATCTATTTTAATTCTAGGTACATAGGTCGCTCGCACATGCACTTACCCTTAACTTGCTCTAGCTAGTGAATCATGAGGAGAATGGATGTCTTGTGGGCTTGTAGAAGAAGCATTTAAAAGCAAATTACCTATACTTCCACCTCTTCTCTCTACAGTGACTAGCAATACAAATGATAGAGCCTCAGCCGTTGGGGGCTCCTTGACACTGCAGATTACCAACTGTAGACTTTAAGAAACAAAAATACACAATCACTGTGGCAAGCCAATAGGGCTTTGGAATTGTTTCTCACTTAACCTAATTAAAACTTATTAACACACTGTCTTGCCTGTTCCAAAAGTATTTCAAACAAGTTATTGCACAATAGAATAAAAAAAAAGTGAATCAATGCAAGATGGGGTTATATAAACCTGTTGTCTAAGCACTGGCAAGGTGGAGGCCAGGGAAGCATGAGTTTGATGCCAGCTTGGGTTACAATAGTAAAATCGAGGCCAGCCTGGGCTATAATAGTGAGACCTGGTTTCAGAAGACAACAATAAAAATGAATAAGGATAATGAATAGTGACATTTGCCTTACTGAGTCATTGGGAAAAAACATACCAATTGTGTGACTGGAAATGAGCATATATAACAGTATAAGACACAACCTTTTGTATTTTGGTTCGTCAGTATATACGGTTGGCGATTTGTCTCTACTCGGGTACCTTTCCCCCTTTGTATTATAACGGAGAAAACCTTCCTTAGCTTACCTACCTACAATCACAGTCCGGTTCCCTCTACTCCATCCTCACTTCTGCCATTATTTCCTTTCCCCATCACATGTATCACTGTACACCAGACTCTACGTTTTATTTCCTTTTAGGTCTGTTCCCTAAGACTAGACTGGAAACTTCATGGAAGATGAGTGTCTTTATTTACTGTTACATCTCCAGCATATAGAATACTGCATGATGTGTATTCTATACATCAACTTGTATTGCATACATAGTCTTACATATATTATGAGCTAATAATTATTTTGTAGAGGAGTCTTAGTACTGACTACCAATGGGGTGAGTAGCCACTTGTCTGAAACCTGAGTTTGAGATATGGAGACATACACACCATTTGAAGAACACTTTCCTTGAGCCTAACATTCCTGAATCTTCTATCTTTATCTCCTCTTTCTGAATTCTGGATTTAGACATGCTTCCCACTAGATAAGCTTCAACAACCATAATGAGAATCAAGTAAAAGGATGGTAATTATGGAACACTTATGATTTATTGACTCTATGTAGTCTAACTTCAAGGCTAAGTATATTTCCTTTCATGATCTAATATGAATTTTAATAATCTTTATAGTCAGTGCCATTATGATTGATCCTCATTTGTATGAAAAAAGTGCACAGAGGCACACAGCGAATGAGTGGTGATATGAGTATAAAAAGGTATGTTGCCATGTGAATAGACACAAAATACAGTGGTTCAAAGCAATTATTTCTCATGGTTCTGTAAGCCAAATAGACACAGCCGAATTGTTCTCTTAAGATCTCCCATGTGCTTGTATGTATTGTAATTAGGTGGAAGATTTCTGTCTTGGAAGGTAATAATTGACCCCATAGTAAACATGGCTTTCACACATCTGGCATCAGATGGCATGGGAGAACACTTAAGGATTCCAGGGCATCTCACTCCTCCCCGTGGCATCTTCAGTGTTAGAGTGGGCCTCCTTACAGCATGGTGGCCACAGGGTAGGCAGCCTCTGCTGCAATGGCTGGGTTCTTCACAGCTGGTCTCGCTTCCTTTGCAGTCTGTTAGTCACACAGGAATGCTTCAGATTCTGTGAATACCCTACTGGAGGCATGGCCCCTTGGGAGATAAGAACAAAGACAGTAATTAAGGTGGAATTTTCAAACCTCACACTCTAAATCCAGGCCTGAAGTTGCAAGTTCTCTATGTCCACCAGGAAGGAGAAAGTGATGTGTGTGAGGAGCACACGAGGCAAGACAATCCAGACGAGGGCAGACTGGTGACCCTGAGAGCACAGGCCGTATTAAAGAGACACTTATTCCTCATCACAGGACTTTGCCTTTTGCCTTCAAGGTTACCGGCTTCATGGTACTCCATCCTCTGAATCTTTAAGGGAATGTATTGATTTAATATAAAATATTCTAGTGGAAATATGTTATTTGTCAAGCAAAATACGTCTGTGACTGACCCACAGGTTTCCAGCTTGGAAACACTGCTTTACACATCCAAGGTGATGCCGACACTCAGCACAGCACACAAGGTCCTGTGGCAACTCCCTCACCTGTTTGTTTAGGTTCATTTCCAGTCCTCTCCATATGCACATATGCTGCAAGTGATTACGGACTTCTTATGTGACCAGCAATGTTCTAGGTGTGTAGATACAGCGTACAATATAGCAGTCCCTGCCTCCGGGAGCTCATATTCTAGTTAGGGAGACAGTCAGCAAAGAGAATTGCAATGCCAGATAACACCAAGTACCATGGGAAATAATAAACTTGGCTGGGTTCCAGTGTGGGGAAATAGCAGGACAGTCCTTTCAACTGTGTCATGCTCTTTGTCTACCTCAACTGACCCTCCTTTCCCCATGACTTAGCTCCTCCAATGTCTCGCTTGCACTGTGGCTTGACTGTCCCATCCACTGAAATGTATTCTGTCTTCTGCCTCCATCTTGCCAGTATAGAATTGGTGACCCCCTCTTCTTTCTTCCAAGTGCCTGTTCCTACTCATTCTGCATGGATATCACTTTTTAAAGTTCACTCCCACATCCTCCTTAAGTAGAGTAATTTGACGACTTCTGCGTGTCCCTTTCTGCCTGTGTTGATCAAAAGGACTTCTTTCTGAAGATGTTCAGGGAGGGAGCCACTTCCTTAGAGAGAGCCTTACTGAACTGTTTTCTGCTTTCATTTCTTCCTAAAGAAAAGTAAGTTCTTTCCTGTGCTGTCTCAAGGCAGAACTGTACATTTGGTGTTTTTGGAAAACCAACTTGAGAGCCACTGTATATGTCCCTCATTTTAGGGTACGTTCTCCCTGAGAGTGTTGTTTATTTTCAGTGTCTCAGTGGAGCCCATGTTACCATCACCTGTTGGGGAGATATCAGATGCACGTTCATATATATCCCATGCACATAAACACGATAAGCATGTGGCCATGACATCTAAACGTAGGGACTTAACTATATGCACAGACACTCCTCCACTTAGACAAACAGGATGCATTGTGACCACAGCAGGCAAACATAGAAGCTTCTCCCAGCACAGCTCTCTCTTCGTTCAGTGTCTGACCTGTGCACTGTGGTTCGGTGTGACCCTGGCTGCCTGTGTTTCCACTAGTTAAGCTTCCCTAACAGTCTGAGGTGCCTGGAGACCAGCTGGAGTTTCTAGAAGACTGGAGGCTGAGGCTCTGTGGCCTCATGTGGTGCTGCTCCATGGAACAAGATGAAGCCGAATTTCTGTTGTTCTGGGGAGGACGCACATGTTCCACCATACGCCGGAACGCTTGAGCTTTTGAGCTAAACCACAGAGTGCTGTGGGCAGATCTATCTGCCTCTGATCTCGCTCACCTCTGGAAACCTTGACTTTCAAGCTGCTTTGAGCCTCTCTAAAAAGAAAGTGGTCAGAGTTGAACTCTGCTCAAGGACAGCTAGCTGCCCTGCAAGTCCATGGTCTGAAAAGGTGGCTGAGAAAGAAATGATGGCCAAGAGGTGTCTTTATGTATCTTCTCTTGGAAGAGGATGGTTGCAGGTAGGATAGAACAGTCAAGTGAGGAGGCCCAGCAACCTTAGCAGTCGGGCGGGATTCAAAGCACATATCAGATTAACTTCTGTTGAATTTTTTTCTTCATATGATCTTTTAAATGTACCAAGTCAAAGTATTTACTTTGTTTAAACAATTAAATGAAGATTATGAGTTTTTTTTAAATAGGGTCTATCTGATCCTAGCTGTTCTAGAATTTGCTATGTAGACCAGGCTGGCCTTGAGCTCACAGAGATCCTCCTGCTTCTGCTTTCTACATGTGGGATTAAAGACATGTACTACCACACCCAGTAAGATTGCAGTGTTTGATGTAGAGTCTATCTTTGATGATCAATGATAGAGCCATGGGACTCATCACCTGGCCACCTGCTTGTCTCCTCAATGGACTTGCGTCCTATGGTTGTCACATGCTGTCATAGGAAAGTCAGACAGTTCTAGTCACACTTCAAACCTGAGGGGATTTCACGGAGCATACGGTATGAAACAAGCTTCAGAAACATGTGATGTCTTGTCTGCTCATCTTCATAACTATTTTATGATCAAAGAGCTTCCGGTAAGACTCCAGTAATAGTTTTCTGCCTAAATTCCTTAAGGATAAGATATTTTGCATTCTACTGTATTTCCTCAATGGTACATGATGCTCAGGAGAAGTTAGTGAGACAACTAGGTGATCAACCTGGCTTTGCAGAGGCTCATCTATCTGTAGTTTGTACCACTCGCCCTCAGCCGTGGTTGGAGAGGATAGACTAATGGTTAGCACAGATCACCCAGAAAATGGGACACAGGATAAAAGTATGTACTCCTAATAAGTCAGAAAGGTTCAGTACTGTGCTGTTGTTGAGTCTTCCCTGCTTGTGGGTGGGTGAACCCTGGAGAGAGGCAATCATGAGGCAAGAAGGGCTTTCAGACCTGGATTTTTCTCATAAATGAAGGAAATTTAGGTTCCAGTGATCCTGAAAATATATCTGGTGATGAGCTACAATTTCAGGCATTTTGAAATGCCTCTAAATTAAAAGCTGTATTCTAGGGACCCAGAAAGCCTTGTGGGAGCCAAGCAAGCAAAACCTCATCAAGAGCAGTTTCATATTCTCCTACTAGAACTCAGTGGAACGTTAAGTGGGTGTAGGACGAGGTGTCAGCTGAGATGAGCCTTCTCCTCCTGGGGAGCTCTGCTTTGCAATGGGGTCTCCTGGTTAGGACCAAGTACCCCATTTGGGTGGGATCAACTTTCTAAAGAACTTACCAGAGACCCTGCCAGCTGCCCCAGAAACTGTCACCCCCGCCCTTTCACTGAAATCTGTTCAAGCATCCCCAGTGTCTTTGTTGTGGGTGTGTATTGAATCTCTTGTTCGAAAATCACATGAACCCAGTACAAATTGCTTATGCTAAAAAACTAAAAAAAATATGACTTTCACAATTTATAGAATTGAGGACTTCTCACATTGGAATCTGATACCCCAAGAAGATTCATGAGTCTCTCTGTCCATTTCTTTACAGTCTTTAGATTCTCCCATATATGTGATTAAAAGAAGCAACCCAAGTTTCTACATCTACATTATCAACAATTACAGTAGCACAAGATCTTGTTTTATATGCTACCCCCACTCTAGGTACCAAAATAGCTCCATAATGAACCATCTTAAAGTACTTGATGCTATTAGGGTTCCAGACAGTATTGGAACACAAGGGGTCCTGTGCTCAAGGCTGGAGTTGAATGGAGTTCATCTTGGGTCATTAGCAAGTAGACCACAAAAATGGGGAGGACAAGTGGTTCTTCAAAGAAAATTAGACTGTTGTTACCAAATATGGGGTAGTGGTTATAGGACAAACTCATACTGCGATGAACATGTTCAACCACTCAATAAAGACCCCAGGTATAGCAGTATAACAGTGTTATCTGTAGAAACATTCATTTCACCTCAACTGATCTTTAAAAGCTGAGTTCTTAAAGTTGGGTCTTACCTTCTCTCTGCCATATAGAAGCAGGTTTAATAAAAGATGGCCATGTTCCGGTTGGGGGACAATCACCAACAGGACAAACCATTTAGTTCTTTTTCAGGCCAGAGAAATAAGAAGTATAATCTTTGCTTGTTGACTAAGAAAAATGTGTAAGCTTCTAAAACCAGTTATCTGAACAGAATTACTTCCTATATTTTCTAAATGGAAGCAAAACTGCATGTAGTTCGAGGCCCGTCTCCAGGCCAGGCAAGGCTCTTGGATGTCCTGTGGGCAGAATATGTTAGGAGATTGGAGGTTTGAGTTCTCTGAGGATCTTCACCTGGATTTGCCTGAGTAATTAACGCCCCCCCACCCCCAAACTCAGCTTTCTCACCTATAGTATTGTTTTGAACTCACCATTTTCTTTCCAGTGTAGGGCATTTCATTTCCAAATACTTTTATTTTGTTGTTGTTATTGATCCTCAAACACTGTGTTGATCTGGGTTACAGGCCTTCTTGTGTTTTCTGTATTCTTAGGCAGGGAAGCTTAGGTACTAGAAGGATTAAGCAAAAACGTGAAAGGAGAACATGTCTAGATGACACAGAGAGGTAGGAATGAGTCTGTGAGTGGCAAACAACCCTTCCTCCATGGTAAGAGGTTTCTCTAGAACATTGTGATCCAGGGAAGATCACACTTGGTTTTGGAGACCCTCTTAACCATCAGTGTCTACTGACCTTATGAAGAACCACTGTGGTGGTTTGAATGATAATGGCCGCCATAGGCCCACAGATTTGAATGCTTGGTCACCAAGGAGCTGTGCTATTTGAAAGGATTAGGAGTTTGTTGGAGGAGGTGTGCCACTGGGGGTGGGCTCTGAGATTTTAAAACCCCATAATATGATCAGTCTACCCCCTTCCACACCCCTCACCAGGTCAGGATGTAGCTAGCTCTCCCCTACTTCCCTAGCACCATGCCTGCTATGCATGCTGCCATGCTCCCTGCCCTGATGCTAATGAACTGAGCCTCTGAAACTGTAAGCGAGTCCTCAGTTAAATGCTCTCCTTATAAGAGTTGCCTTGGTCACAGTGTCTTTTCACAGCAAAAGAACAGTAACCAAGACAAGTGCTCACCAAAAATGATCCAATAGCCCTTGAATTCTGGAATTTCGGAGGGCAGGAAGTAAAGAAGGAGAGATCTGTACATAGACATACTAAGTTTAATGTTTTATATTTTCCTGTTTGAACGGAGACATTTCACTGTTGGGGACAATATGGTACTAGCCTTAAAGCTAGGTACAGTTTGGGAAGGCTGTTCCATTTCAGACTTTCACCTAGACAATGAGCAGCTGATCTTACAGTTGGGATCTAGAAGCAGGTCCTACATTTAGTGCAGTGATACATTATATTCTCATAGCAAATGAATGAATGAATTAATGAATGAATGAATGAACACATGACTGAATTCTGTGAACTGGAAAGAATATAATGCAGAAGAGATTTTTTTTCACAGAGAGGTCATGCCACATAGCTTCTGCCCCTGAAAACCTTCTGTCACAGGAAATGCCTGCTGCTACCTCTTTGACTACTTCCTCAGTAACCTACCAACCTGTTGGCTACTCCTGCTTTACTCTGTTGAGGTGGAACCCAAAGAAGCATCCAAAAGAGCTAGGGGGAGTGAAACTGGTTCCCTAAGTAGTTTTACTCTCTACCTCCTGCTCTTCTTCAGCCCTTCTGTGTGAGTATTGTTGGTGAGAAGGAGTTTTTGAAGTAGGGCAGGTCACATGCTCTGTGCAAGGAAACAGGGGAGGGCAGAGGGAGAGGAGAGAGAGAAGAGGGAGACACACACACACACACGAGAGAGAGAGAGAGAGAGAGAGAGAGAGTTGTAGGAATAAAGAATGTGTAGCACTACGGGGAGCTAATTCAGAGGAAATGAAAGCCCCAGTACTGCTGTTCCTTCTGCTGAATCCCCATGGGTCATAAATGTCAAAGGAGTGACAGGGGTCCAGAGCCAAGTTCACCTCATCTTTATCATCAAATACCCATGATAAGTGAGAAATTCAAGGGCAAAGGAGGAAATGCGTTGTTGGATTGGTGGTTTTCAAAAGTTTCTTATCTTTGATGAAGCAGCTGACTCATCCTGCTGGCTCTCATCTTGGAAATAAATTCAGGTGGCTCAGGGTATGTTACAAAAGATTCCATTCGGGAAGGGTGAACCAGACATAGGCAGTGAGTTGTAAACATTTTCCTCTGTAGCAACAATGCAGATGGATTTCTGATGCTGGCAAAGAAAGTCCAGCAGGCTGACCTCCACATGGCCACAGAAGGGAGGACCTCTGAGGCCAGCCGTGTCAAGGCATGTCTTAGGGTGTTGCATCAGCAAACCTCAGGCAGTAGGTGGCAGAGACTCGGTACACATAGGAGACTCTAGGGCAGAAGACCAGCATTTGGAAGACTGAAGAAGTAGGAAGGGCCCTAGCTCAGAGCAAAGCACAGGTGAGCAGGGCTCCAGAGAAACAGGGAGCAGAATTCTGTTCCTGCAAAGCAGTGTTGTGGACACCGAAGCCTTTCACTTTTAGCCTGTTTTGTGTTCTTGTTTTTTTTATTTTTATTTATTTATCTATTTATTTATCTATCTATNTTTATTTATTTATTTATTTATTTATTTATTTATTTATTTATTTATTTATTGTCAGTTTGACACAAGCTGGGGTCATAGGAGAAGAAGGAACCTCGGTTGGGAAAACATGTGCACCAGATTTGTCCATAGGGCATTTTCTTGATTAGTGAGTGATGCAGCAGGGCTCAGCCATCTGTGGGTGCTACCATCCCTGAGCAGGTGGTCATGGGTTGCATAAGAAATCAGTTTGAGCAAGCCAAGGCACAAGCCAGTAAGCAACCACTCCTCCAAAGTCTCCATCCACCTCGAGTGCCTAATTCCAGGTTCCTGCCCTAAACTCCTTCTCTGGCTTCCCCCCTTGGATGGACTCTGAATGGTAAGGTGTAACAAACCCTTTCCTCCCCACATTGCTTTCGATCAGGGTGTTTACAGAAATAATAACAAGCAGACTGTGACACCAGGAATTGTATCATTAAAAAGATTTTCATTTTATTTTGTGTGTATGTTTATGTGTGTGGGAGGTGGGCACATGTACCATGGTGTTACATGTGGAGGTCAGAGGACAGCTTGAGGGAGCTGGTTCTCTCCTTTTACCATGTGGGTCCCAGGGATTTAATTTAGACCCTTAGACTTGGCATTAAGGACCTCCACCCCTTTAGCTATCCCTCCAGTCTGGGTTTGAGCTAAGACACTGTCATTTGATAGCTGCCTACGTAACTTTGTAAAAGCTACTGCATCTTTTGGAACCTGCCCCCCTCTTCTGCTACGCAGGGCATTTGCAGTATGTGCCACACTGGTTTATTCTGAGAAATGTGATAGTCCATTCAGAAGATGCAGCTAAGTATCCCACTCACAAGAACCCTGTAGACATCAATGGATACTTGGTAAGCACCTGAGGATGAAGGATAGACAATGAAGGCAATCTTCTTCTAGGTTCCTTTTTCTCTGCCTAGGAGTTTGATTGGTTCTCAGACATGGGGTGGCCTGAGTCTACTGTAGGACCACATCATCCAGCTGTCGTTTGTCCCAGCGATTAATTCAGGTGGGTCAGAGTGTGTTTTAAAAGGCTCTGATAAGAAGGATAGACTAGGTGTGTGTGGTTGGCTGCAAGCTCACCTTTGTAGTGACAATCTAGGTGGATTTCCAATGCTGGCAGTGAAGTACAGCAAGCTGGCCTCCACAGCACCTACAGGAGACAGTGTGGAGGTTCCTGTGGACAGTGACAGAATGTGCCGGTAAGTTCCAAGAAAAGAGAGAGCTAGGGTATGCAACCCATGGGTTCACAGCTTGCGGGAGGGTGGTGGTGGTTATGCCATCCCATTATTTTGTTGAGGTCTGATGCTTCTAGATGGTTAACTTAGGGTTGGCGAGGGTATAACAGACCGGAGGAGGCTAGAAAGGGATTTTGTGGTTTTCCTGTGGAGCTTGCTCTCCTTGCACTTGGGTGCGGTGGACATTAAATCTCTTTAGGACTGACATGGGGTAGCAGCATCTTGCAGACTCCAGCTTCACTGCTGTGACTTCTGCTATGGGCTAGAGAGACCCAGGAATCTAATCATGCCCCGTAAACATCTATATGGGGAAGGAGACAGGAATGCCCACTCGCTGTTCCGCCATGTTCTCCTCTCCAATCGCCTTCCAGTCTCCACTTTTCACTTTCCCTTTCCTCAGTGACTCATTTCTTTTCCTTCTTAAACCTCTTTTCCTTCCATCCACCCCATCTTCTACTCACCCTTTACTCAACCTCAACCTGTCTCTTTGGAGAGACAGGAAGGATCTCAGAGACCTTTGCTACAGGTCTGTGCCCTGAACTTTGGCAAACCATAGCTTATCTGGTAGTTGAAATGTCTGGGACATTGACTGCTCAGGGCGGCTCATTCTCAGTGTGGCATTTCTTGGTGATTATGACAGTGGGACCCAGGGTCAGAAGCTGTATTTCTTCCAGCCCTCTAGCAGCTCAGTCTAATGGGACTGCCCTTGCAATCTGGCTCCAACTCTACCCATAGAGTCAGAACAGGACAGCAGTGACCTCAGGCCAAAGGCTGAGAAGTGATATTAGCAAGATCTTGTTGAGGATTTCCTATGAACCAGCCTCTAAGAGATGACAGATTCTAAACCTCACACCTTGGAACATCCCCCACAAAGAGACTTGAGTTTAGAAAATAGTGGCTTCCAGTCACTTGGTGTAGAAATTGTTGAGCCTCTGACGTGAGGTATGCTGGATGGAGGAGGTCCAGTGGGGGCGGAGCTTTCAGAGCCTTGTCCCACCTTCCGTCTAATCTGGGTTTTTCTGACTGTATTGTAATGTGACCCACCACTGCTATGCCATTCCCGCCAGGATGGACTGTATCTAAGTGTAAGCCAAAGCCAGACAAAACCGAAAGCCTTCTTCCCGGAAGTGACGCCTGGTCAGGTATTTGGTAACAGTAAGGAAAGTAAGCAACGTTTGGGGAACCTTCCTTTTGAAGGACATCCTGTGAGGGTGTGAGAATCTGCAGGTGAGAGGAGACAGGTGTGGGAAGATGAAGTTAATGGGTGTGAGGAGGTCTGCTAGACAGACTTGAATTCACATCCAAGTTCAACTGTTTCAAGAGTTCTTTAACGTCTCCGAATCATTTGCAAAGTGGAGATAAAGAATACTTATCTAAGAAGACTCCTTGAAAGTCAAATAAAGGTGTGTATTGTTCCTAGAACCCTGCCTGGTGTGTAGTAGACAATAAATACATCTTTCTTTCGACTCTTCCTCTCAATCTACCTCGAAAGAACATTGAGTTCATATTTAATCATGAAAACCACATATGTTCAGAAGTCGAGAGGGTGAGGAGAACCGTAGGAACATGAGCTACCGTGAGTGTCTTGGAGTCCTGCAGTTATGGCCTCTGTCCTGCACTTACATCCTCCACGATGCCTCCAGTATACTACATGCTGAACACACGTGAGAATGGGCTGAAACACAACTGTTGCGTGTTTTCATTTGCAGACATCTCTGATTTAATGGGAAGGCACCAGGAAACTGGCCATGTTTTCTTCCCGATTCTTTCTGCCTGTGGGACCTTGGAATCTTGGGGAACCCTCTCAAGTTTCTGAAGCTCAGTGTCCATCTTTGTGAAATAAGGAGCAAGGTGAGAAGAAGGGGCCTCAGAACCCACCGGCTGTGGCAATCTGACCTTGGACTTCTGGCCTTCTGAACTGGAAGGAAATGTTTCTGTTGCTTGTGCTCCCCAAGTCGCTGTTATGTCTAAAGCAGCAGTAGTGGAGATCATTTTCAAATTGGGCTCTGGGGAGGCTTATAAAATAGCCACTACAAGAGGCTCTAATGTCCCTCTTCTTCCAATGTCCCTGACACACAGTAAGTAAATCTGTGACAAGCAGATTAAGTGTGTATTCAACCGTGATTTCTCATGAGATTCCCCTAAGGTTGGGACGCTCTCAAAGCATCTAGCTGTGTGCCCTACCCAGTGTCTGCAAAGTACTCAGAGGAAACAGTGGCTGACAAAAGCAACGACCTTGACATTTAAGTCAGCCTTTGGTGAGTTTGCTTTCCCACAAACCCACCGTGACATGTGTTTTTGTAATGAAGAAGTTCAAACATCAAAAAGAGTCCCATAAAAGATCCCTCGAGATAGGTAAGTGTGGTGGTGCAGTTATGCCATCCCGGCACTTAGGGTGTGGTTGTAGGGGGTGAGAGTTCAGAGTTATTGTTGGCTACATATGTAGTGAGTTTGAGGCCAGCCTGGGGTACGTGAGACACTGTCTCAAAAATAGGTGCTCACCAGACCCCCACGTTTCCAGTCTTAATAGATATTTGTGAGGTGCCCCACACCCTGTCTCATTTCCTTACTACTATATAGGCACTAGACTCTTCACCCTTAGGCACTTGAATATTTTTATGGTCATTCTCACATTAGATCCTCTCTGGGCTGTAATTTCAGCTAAGATGTCAACTTGTGACTACAGAGTCTTGCTACTTCAAGGCCTTGGAAGTAAAGAAGTTCAAATAAGTGTAGAGTTCAAATTTTACCTAAGATCAATGGGACATCACTGATGTGCTATTTGAAATGGCACAAGGACAAGATCACATTCCAATTTTCAGAAGTGGCAACCTCAAGAATCGTATGACCCACCTTCAGGGAAGAAAGGGAGATGCAATGTCATCAAGCTCCAAGAGTAAAGTCACCTGCTGACTGACTCCTAACACCTACAGTGCCCTTGGCTCCTGGAACACAAAGTATTCCTGGCTGAGCTGGCAGAAGAATCTCAGCTCTTATCAAGGGATCCTGTTCCTGACCCAGGACTCTCTTGCCTTCATCCATCAGCCAGGATCTACTTATGAATTCATTGATTATGAATATGAATATGGTTATAAATTATGAATAAGAAGACACAAAGCAGAACATCGCATTTGTTAATGTTCAGTGCCATCTCCATCCTTCTACTACTGCCACCCCATGCCCCACCTCCAGGAATTTAAGCCTAGAGATTATAATGATCACTCCTATTCTCCATTACAGGTAGGATCCCCTAATTAGAGTCCACTGACAAGTGACAACTGAGTGAGGGTGGAAGATGGGAAGGAGAAGCACCCACTCTGCACGGTAGCTCCTAGAGGACCCGTGAATATAGCAGAGGCCAGAGGGTGCTCCCTGTGGTCTTTGGTGCCTGCCTAACCACCACCAATCTCAGTGCTGTTAGGAACTGGAATTTTATTTTTGGTTGTAACAAGACCTCTGTCCCTTAAAGGTTTTAAAAATTGACCTTAATAACTTAAAAAAATACCCTTTCAGTATATTAAAGCTTTTATTGTTCCTCATCCTTAGAGTAACTTCCATTTTCCTGATCAGCCCTGACTGATATCCACGTGCTGCAGAAGGAAAGCAAATAGTTCTCAGATCACAATACAGTTGCACATGGTATAAAGGCTGAAGCATGGGGTCCACCTATTGCTACCGCCATCACAGGCTGTTGACAGCCCCCTTCAGTCTGGTGTAATAAGAAACAAGTTACCCTTAATAGCTTTTCCTTTCACATTAGAAAAAGACCTATCAAACTTGTTCCTCTTGAAGACTAAACCTATCGAATTTAAGGTACAGGCAAGGGCTAGACATTTACCTATTAATTTAAATAAACAGTACTCTTTCTCTAGTAAATTTTCTTAAACCAATTGGATCACAAAGGAGGGGAATAAAGAAGGTTCCACACATCAAACAGTAACAGAAAGATTGCATGTCACTGAGAAATGAATAAATCCTGTTATCATCACCAGGATTATCTTGTTTCTCTGGCTCATCTACAAAGAAAATATGCTAATGTCCATAGGATCACCACACACTTTCAGTGGTGGTAATCATACTAAGTACAGCACTTCTCTTGGGTTGTTTCAGTTACAATTACTAGTCTGCACGATATTTTTTAAAATAGGACAGTTTTCTCTGCTAACATGTGGAAGATTAAATACACAAATAGTTGTTAATTTAAAAAAAGGAGCAAAGGGGAAGGAGATTTTTGCCTAACTAGGTGTCATTAAATTTAAGACGTTTGCAAAGTTGGTAGGCATGGTGGTGAACCTCTGAAATTCCATAATTTAAGGAAAGGAGATGGGAGTTGCTAGTAGGAGGCCAGGCTGGGTGCGTACTGAGTTGGGAATCAGCTTGTCTCTATAAAGTTAAAAAACAACAACAACAACAACAAAAAACCCACATATCTACAATGCCGTGACTATGAGGACTGTATAATTTTCTTACCAGGATAGCAGGATAGACCAAACAAAACTAAGAGCTGCTAAGATGAATCAGTCATCACAGTGGGAACTGTGATTCAGCAGAAGAGAAGGTGCTTTGAGTTGAGGGAACTGGTTCACACACAGTACAAGGTTTGCATTTTTAAACTTTCATTATTTTTAATTATGTGTATGCATATATTTTTATGTCTCATGTGTGGGTGTGTGCACATGAGTGCAGGTACCTGTGGAGGCCAAAAGAGGGTGCTGGATCTTGTGCTGGATCCTGTGCTGGATTCTGTGCTGGATCCTGCAAGTAGTTGTGGGGTACCTGACATACTGCAGAACCATCTTTCCAGCCCCTGCTTTGAATTTTAAACATCTCCTCAGGGCTCATGCACTGGAGGTTTGATCTCTAATGCAAAGGGGCCTCTAGGGGCTGAGTAATGTGGTCGTTACAATTCTGATCTCATGAACTGAATAACTGTGGGAAAGAAAACTGTAATAAATGCAAGTCCTGCGCTGGTTGACCACCATGAGGTGATCAGCTTTGCTCTACAATAAGCTCCCTGCCATGGTGTTCACACATGCCTCGCATGCACTGACATGACTCCCATTGACAAAAATGAACCCTCTGAAGTCACAAGCAGCCGCAGCCCAGCTGCAGCCTGGGTTCAGGTCCTGAGATGAGGAAGGGGCGTTGGCATGAAGAAATGAAGTGTCTGACCACCAGATGAATTTCACACAAGTGGCTGCCCCCCCAATAGCTCCAGCCATCTTTATGTATACATAAAAAATAAGCATGTTTTTTTTCCATACTAATAAACTAGTTTTCCCCATCCTCCAATGTGAAACTCCAGCAAAACCAAATACATTTTCTTCCAACTTTTACATCAAAACATCTTTAAAACAAAAACAATACTTAATATTAGCTTGGCCAAATCTCCAGCCAGGTACATCCCATCTTTACAAAAACGATAAAGTGATTGACATAGGTATGCGTTTTCAAGACCAACAATCTCATTCAAAACATATTTACAGAATGGGGTAATCTGCTTCCTATCCTGTCAGCACTGAATTAGAACAGCTCCAGGGACATCCCAAACCTGAGAAGCATCACCTCCCAAAGAATTTTAGGGGAAGATGTTCGAGAGAAAAATGGGTTTTCCAGGAATGATCACATCTGTCCAAAGCATTATTGACCAAAATGATGCTAAAACCACCAAGAGAACCATCAATCATAAGAGAGAAGAGAGCGTGCAGGCTGTGTGGTCCCAGCAGTATTCTGCACTTTCTCCAAAGTCCGCTGATCCTTGCCGAGTGAGACTATCCCCATGGGCTTTTGCCTTATCTGGAGACCCATTAGATAAGCACTCATATACTGTCTGAACCCAGGTCACACAACTCTCAACCATGAACGAAATCAATCTTTCTGTCTTCTAAATAGATTTCTCTCAGTTCTTTTTGTCATGCACACAGAAAGATTATGGAGACTCCTCCTGACTCATAAGCAAAAGTGAGGTTGGGGTGTATTAAAACCCAAGTGTGCATCTGCATGAGTATGGGAGAAGACATTGCCAGTGTCTGAAAGCAGCCATGGGTTGACATCTGAAATATATGTGAAGTGTAAGGAGAACCTGCAAATCAGTAGGGAGGAGATAAGCAACGTTGTATAACTGATGTTCAAATTCATAAGAAACCAGAGAGGAGGCAATTAGGAGATGGTGAGATTCCTTCATAGGCACACTGCTTAGCAAAAATCAGAAAGGTGAATACTACAAAGCAGAAGCTAAGCAGAGGCTGGGAGGGTTCTTTTGTACCTGCTGGTGATGTCAAGGGACGGAGCTGCTAAGGACTTAAAGAAGTTGCACTAGTGGGCTCATGCTCATAAATAAACTCAAACTTGGAGGGTACTGTGGTCTTTGCTCACATTTGCTATCTTCCTGTCTACTTGGAAGATTGCCTTGGAGGGCTTCTCTAGGGTAGTTACGGTAATCAGCAGGTTCTCTGTCCCCCTCTGCTGAGTCATCACCAGAGCTCTGGCCTGCAGCCTACTGAATCAACTCTCCTGCTGATTCCCGGGTATCATAGGAGTAGGAGACGGAGAGAACTCAGCTTGAGGTTCCAGCACCCACATGGGGTTCACCAGCCTGGTGGTTCTTCATTAGTTTCTCCTTCAGCAGTCCCAGTGCTAAGATCTACTTTGAATAACGATTTCTTTTCTTTAGTAATATATTGGTACCAATGCAATGGGTCCCTGTGACTGTGGGTGTTTCTTCTTTCTTCATCTTGCCAGGGTGTAATACTGGATAGCACTACCAAACTCCAAAGCAGTTTCCAGAAGTTTCTCTCTTGTCTCTTTCAACTAGGTACTCCTCTCCCTGAGACTGGAGGGTGGTAGGGTAGGCATGGGCTTCTGATTCCTCCATCAAAAAAAAAAATGAATCAAAAGAGGGGCAAAGAGTGACATGGAAGGACAGAACAATTATTGGGAGTCTGAGGTTGGAAAGCAAGGAGAGACCAACCAGGGCCAAGAGTCATTGGAATAGTGAATGAGGGGACGATAAGAACTGTGTCTCAGGTGAAAGAAAGAAAAAAAAAAGGAAGAAATAAAAAACAGACCTGGATAATCAGAAGTGTGAATTGCCAGCAGAGTGACCTCATGAGGAAGAGCTTGGATTGGCAGCTGGGGTGAGCAGAATGATAGCAACAGGAAAACGACACTTATGAGTAGGGTTAGCATAGGTGAGAGATGGAAGGATGATCATCTCAGAAATCCCAAAACATGAGATAAAAATTAAGAATATTTAAAAAGTAGAGCTTCCCCCAAAAGGCAGAATATAGAACTTTATTGGGATTTATATGGCTTATATGGGAAAATGAAGGGAACTGGGGCTGAGTTCTTAGAGGTTATTAGACATAAATGCTGTGTGTGTGTGTGTGTGTGTGTGTGTGGCCAGAGAGTGAAGTCAATCCAGGCAGAGTGGGCAGTTTCAGAAAGGCATAAGACATATATTTGATTTTTCTGTAGATGTTGAGTAAAGTTTTAGTATGTTCTATGTGTTGCCATAAAAATTATTTGTGGCTTATCCCAAACTCGTCTGAGTTGGGCACCTCAAGTCTCATCTGGTGACCATAACAGGGATTGCAACAACAAATGTTTACAGAGACGTGGAAGGCCACTTCCCAGGGGAAGTGGGATAGGAGGCACAGTGGGGCCAGGGTAGCCTGAAACACCTGTGACACATTCCTGATGGAAGTTGATTGACGTTCAGAGATGGCCAGGTATGTCTAATGCTCTACTATTTTCAATGAGAATAGAAGCGTGCACTTTTAATGTGGGCGATCCCAATTTTGAGAGTGGGCAGCTAATGGAAGAAAAAACACTGTTGATAGTAAAAGCAGTTCTCTGGTACCATAAGACATATAGGCCCGAAGCTTGCAACCTCTGATCTAATCTGTGGGATGGGTGGGGCAGGTTTTACTCTCTCAGCTGTGAATGATGGTGAGCTGCAAGGTTATGGTAAGTAGTAGTCAGTTGAGGGAAGGGACAGCAACAGGGGATTAAATTCCCCATGCAAAAGCTAAGACGTGGAGATAACTTCTCTGGTCAAACTCCATGGTCTTCTCCCAGAGCATCAGCACCAAAACGCCACACAGGACATTTCCTTGCAGTTGGGGACCAACTAATGTCCTCAAGGGGAATTCGGTGCTGGCTGAACGGGTCCTCAGGCAGGTCCTTCTCAGCACAAAAATGCCAATTGGAATTTCGAAGACTTTCGTCAGAAATTTGTGGGCGGAAACTTCCTGGGGTTGCTGAGAGCCTTTTGAGGCTTCTCAGCCTCGGATGCAAAGTGAGTGGGTGTCTCACAGAGAAGTTAAGAGAGAGAGAGGTGTTTCCCTTGACAGTGGAAACTTTATAAAGAGAACTCACCCGACTTCTCTGGAACAGTCAGCGTCAGGAGCCCTGTTCTCCACACTTCAAGAGTCTCCGCAAGATTGAGAGAAGAAAATCCTTTCCCAGGGCTGAGTGCCATGCAACAGCCCTTGGATTATCCATGTCCCCAAATTTATTGGGTGGACAACAGTGCCACCTCTGCTTGGACTCCTCCATGGTCAGTTTTTCCCTATCCATCTTCTGTGCCTGAAAACCCGGACGAAAGGAGACCACCACCACCTCCACCACTGCTACCACCTCCATCACAACCACCACCA